>JAQOWM010000134.1:0-219912 GCA_029041755.1 Resseliella maxima
CCATTGGTACATTGTGAAATGCCTGTCAAACAATATCCAAAATGAACGAACGGCACAATTGTTTACTTTGAACACGAAAAATCTATTCATATAACTTCATGGCTTAGAGTTAGATGAATTGGTTTGTTTACCTATTTTATAATAAATTCTATCAAATACTGCACTGGGCCCCACATAATATATTTTAAAGAAAACTAATAGCAATATTTTCAAACCAAAAACCAATATTCTGGCTGTAATAATATTTATCGGTCTGTGATTTTTCTCTTGAATATTTGGTATCGAAAATGGATTTTCGTTCGCTTCATAATGTTAATAAATTTACGTTGTTTTCATTAGATTCATTGTCGTGTGCTTTTGTTTTCCATCCAGTTGTTAACTAACCGAAATGCTTTGCCCTATATGGAATCCATGCTCGGCACCAAACTCCATCTTTCTCACTCTTTTGATGCTGTCTCTTTCTCTAAAAAGGTTAGATTGCGATGCTGTACAAGCTTCCATTGTCAATTCAGTTTGGTCGCTTCGATACACTCATTCCATATTTGCTAATACATTTCATATGTATTAAATACTCACGTAGATTTCCCATCAATTTTCATGCTTGTTTCATCCACTCGACAAATATTATTATCAGGCACAATTTTTATGCACGAAACCATTTTATGTTTGACCATTTGCTAAGTTGCTGTTTGTCATGGCATATATACAAGAATATATGTACTTAGAGAAATTCTCGTTTCATTTTCAGATGAAAATCATGCACGAACTTGCCGATTTATTATGGTTCTGGGCACAAAATAATTTTTCATGTCAGTCTGTTGTTTTCCTTTCTTTAGATTTGTTTTTTTCTCCCCTTTCTTCTCTTGTATCTTTTGACAAGTTTGATTGTTGATGTTGGCTAACTCATATTTCCAAATAAGCAAACATTTTTTTTGTTTTCTCTTTTTATAAAATCAATGCGCTTTCATAGAATATTACCCGAAACCAAATTCATTTATCGTAGAATAATCAAAATATGATAAATGTATTCTCAGTGAGTTTATTCAAATGATCGTGAGACATTAAATTACAAAATTGGTATTCGACGATTTTCCGATTAACCTTTTACACTTGATAGTCTTGTGAAAATATTTTTTTTTTTCATTACACCGCGTGTGGCCATTTTTTCCGAAGCGAATCACTACTTTTTTTTTTATATCATTTTTCATTTGTCATTTTTTTTTTTATTTTATGCTGAAAGCTACTTTGTCAATTCAGCCGGAAATACATCAATATGAAATGATTTCGTCAGCGTATTAATGATGTATATCATATTTCGAATCAGATGTAAAAACAATTTCATTTGTAAATGACTATGTGTACTCATGTCAACTGTTTTTATTATACAACTATTTGAGGGGGTGCCGTGGATAATATATTGAAAAAAAAAAAACACTCTCGTTGTTTTTTCCCACTGAAAATATTATGCTTGATTAGGAATTGCCAACTGAAAAGAACTATCCAATATGTACAAATGTCATATAGTTCAAATGGTCACACTAAACGAGCCGAAGTTGATGATTGCTGATAACGTAACAAAATCAACAGAAATACGTTATTACAAAAGTTCGACACTTATTATGTTTGTTTCTTCTTCTTTTTTTTTTATTTTTCTTTATTGATTTGCTAAACTGGACTTGGCTGAAGTTTTTTTTTTTTTTTTTGTTTTGTTTTGTCGTGTTGATGTGTCACCAACACATAGGGTCAAATGGATGTTGACAGCAGATTTATGATTATCTGGAAAAAGTTCATTTCAACACGTTTCCGAAATGAATTCACAATCGATTGGATATTGATGAAAGAGAACGTAGCGATTCGCTCTTTAGTTGTGTTTGTGTTTTTTTTTTCCTCTCAAAATATCGAAAGGAAATCATGTAGTTTAATCCAAAACGAATATAAATGCAATGTAATTTCATAGGCAGCATGGTCATTTGATCAGATTGAATATATCGAGAGGGAGAGATGGAGAGAAAGAGAAAGAAAGAAAAAAATCCGCTTTTGCTGTGGGCATAAAAACGGGCATAAATATAACATCAAAGAGAATGTATAACACGAATAAAAGAGAACACATTGAATCAATCAGACCAACGAATACGACAAATTTAACGAGAAAAGTTCAATGTATAAGTGGCAATGGGTCGCGAGAACAATTTTTTTCTCAACATGCTCAGCATGAAAATCCGGAATCAAAGTTGGATTTGTTGGCGAATTCCATTCTGCTTGTGCACTTAATGATAAACCTATTACGATTCCATTTGTTTTTCCATTTTTCATGTGTCAAATTTTATGTAGTCGCTTGGCATTGCCAATACCCATAACTAACCCTAATAAAAAAAAAAAAAATAGCAAAAGAACTACCACATTTCAATTTCTGCCTGCGACTATTCCGAAATCAAAGCAAATGACAGAGACATTGCAAGAGAGACTACGGAAGAAAAGTGGATTTAATCATATTGATGTAAAGTATTTGCGTAAACTAAGCTGTTTGCTTTGAAAACGTTTTATTGCTTTAATGTACAATTCGGCATCTTCAATGCGCCAATGTGCAAATTGAATGGCGGAACGTCAACGTAGAGAAAGCAAAACGAACAGGAGAGAATACGACGAAGGAAAAATAATAATAATATAACAACTATTCCCTTCGTCTCTTTATTCACTGCCATTCGAAGTGTACAACCGCCATGTAAATAAATAAAAGGAAACGAGTGTATAATGTGTGCTCACACAGGAAAGAAGAAGAATTGCAATATAAGCAATAAAAATATTTCGATTGGATTTCTTTTCGGTTTCTTTCTTTTTTTTCTTTCTTTCTTTCTTTTTTTTTCTCTCGCTCTCATCATTTTTCTCGTTAAATGCGTCTTAGTATGCCATTGCTTTGATAATGTAAACGTCGTTCGGCTTTCAATTCTATCGTTTTGGAAATCCGTTTTACAAACTTTTATAATGCTCATCTTGGAGTCTGGTGGCTGTGCAAAATCGAATGAAATTCAAGTGTGGAGCCGAACGCTTGGCGAATAACAACTATTTTTCTGATCTATGCTGAAATCTGATTCGAACTCGACGAGGTGTAGAAACGAACCCGTCACGCATTTTCACTTACAATGTTCTTTTTTTTTCTGTATAAGCCCTGACAAGCCAATAGTACCGGAACTACATATACATGAGTTCAGATCATATTAAATACGAATAAATCTTTTGGTATTGAATGTACATATACAAAAGAAAGAAAGGAAAAAAAAAACAAGATTTTGAGTGTTGATCCTGCAACCAGAAACGCATTTGTAATTGAACAACAAATGCGTTTCAACGTTACGATACGTATATTGTGAACGGAAAGAATAATATTAGTTTAAAAGCATTAAAAAAGCGATTTATTTTTATTTATCGATTTCGATTTATGTGAGGATGAAGTATGCACATGCAATGCATTCGATTGGAATGTCAAGCGTTAAATAAAAAAGACAGAATGAGAACGAATGTTTGAATGCTTGAGTGAATGAGATGGAAACAAAGCGCACAAATACAGAAGGAGAGAGAGAGAGAAAGAAAGAGTTGGAAAATAGTTAAAGAGGACACAATAAATAAAACAACAAATATTCGTACAGTTAGCTGCAAAAAAAATTTGGGGTATTTAATTTATGAAAATTTTCTTATTCAAAAAAAAAAAATTTAAATTTTATAATTTAAAAGAAAAAATAAACCATATCAATATATATTGACGTGCATCCTGCCCATTTCAAGTATCATGCACACCGACAATGGCATCGCAATATAGTGAGATTTCAAGAATGTCACTGAATTTAATATCACCTTTTGGCTTCTGCAGAAGTCGATGTCAATGGCATCTTAAATCTGTGCACAAATCACATCGATGTATTTGTTGATGCGCTTTGCTTCATCAACCATGGATTCAATTCGATTCTTTGTTTCCCATCAACGAGGCAAAATGATGTTGAACAATTCATGCCAATGTTTTGGTATGCAATTTGATTTTGACAGAAAAAAGAAGAAGAAGAAAAAAAAAACCAGTAAATCTGCTCAACATTTATTACGTATAATGAGGCTAATGACCATAATTGATTGTTCAAATAACAGCAAATCAATGCAACGAATCGACAATTCGATGCTCATCAAAATTTTATGATGGTCGTTTTAATGACCCGACCATTTCGCAATTCAACTCGTTATTAACTGTTTATTCCAACTATTTTTTTATTGCCAATAATAAATCGGTGATTTATTACCGAGTGGCGAATGTTTTATTTCCCACAATTTTTCAACATAAGTTGAAAAACCGAAATAAATGGTAGAAATAATTCAGGCGGTTTCTTTTGCTTTCAAAAATATCTGACCATTTCATGCAACTAATGATGGTTAAAAAAATGAAAAATTAATTCCTTTTTATTTTCAATAATCCAGGTGCAATTTGGCATGAGAACAACAAAAAAAATCGATAATTTACTTATCAAAATGTCTTTATTTAAACAGAGACCAAAAAAGAGTGGTGGAAAGAGTTGTCCACACACACAAAAAAGCTTGAATTGTTCATTAAAATTATTATCTCAATTGAATTTTTCGTGTATGTTTTTTGAAGCTGTTGAAAACACACACACAAAGAGAGAAAGAGAGAGATGAGAGAGACATTCAATGAAATGTAAAAGCCATTTTTTCCATTTACCAGAAGTACAATTTGTGTGAAACAGGTGTGAATGGACAACGAAGAAAGGCAGAAAAATAGAATGTGAAACAAGTGCTAGCCAAAAAGACTGTTTGCAAAAAGAAGGAGGAAAAAAATTGAAAAAATTAAATATTAAATACAAAGCAAAAAAAAAAAGAAAAATGCGGGCAAAAACAATATCATTTGAGGTTTTTTGTGCAGAGGAAAGATGGTGAAAGCCCTTGTCTAAACTGTATTTTGCAAACAAAACTAGAATATTATGAAACCAACTTGGTGCAAACACTTAATTCACCAAGCCAAATCTACTTATAATGCTGTACGGCCCAACGAACTGATGAAATCCTTTCAGGAAAATATAAAACATTCGACTTACGTTAAATTGTCGACCAAAAAAAAGAAGCTAGTCTTCTTCGAATCCAAATTATTAAATGCTCTCGCTCTTTTGTTTGATTTCACTTTGGTGTGCATTCTCGCATTTTTTTTTTCTCTCTCTTTTTTGTGCTCTGTCAAACCGCAAAAATCATCCAAAACAGATGCCGTTTACGTGCAGATTCAGTTCATAACTGTTGCAATGGTCGTGAACGTGAAATGCACGAACTCGTTTTTCGGCATCAGATGCGCCAGCCTATATAATTTTCAGGCATGATTTTGGATGTGATGCCATTACCTTTATAAAGCTAAGCGAATACGGTTAACTTGACTCAATTCGCCGGTGGTCTGAGTGTGTTTCTTACCAAATTCGTGCATTGCAATGCACTCAGCCTGGTTTTTTTTTTCTTTTTCGTTTCGTTTCATTACAGATACTTTTTTTTTTTTTTGTTCATGAGCACATGCCCTCAAATTGTCTTCGGCTCTTCTCTGTCTTTCAATTTTGCCAGTTTTAGCGTACATTTTTTTAGATGCATTACAATCTGTTGCTTGTATTCGACATGATCTTCTTCTTTTTTTTTGTACTTTACAATTTGTCTTTAGTGCATTTTACTTGTGTCTTGTTTTGTTTTGCGGTTTTTCGACTTAATTTTTGTTGTTTAAATCTCGATAATTAGAACTCTCAACTAATTGCAGTCATTTATTTATAAACTGATTTTATGCCTGTGAGAATTTTTACGAGCAAAAAACTGCATGCAGTCAATGTTCAAACTAGTTTGATTAGACTTGCTCAACTCTGATTGTACCCACATAAAAATTTGCGATAATTTCATATATTTTGTATTTTATTCTCATTGAATCAATCTCAATGCTCTCTATCTCTCTCTCTCTCTCTCTCTCTCTCTCTCTCTCTCTCTCTCTCTCTCTCTCTTCCATCAATATCATCGAACGATGGATGAAGTAATGACCATTAATGTTGAAAAATATATATAAATAAATAACTGGTATCAAATCGTGTCTTATTTGCTCATTCTTCCATATTCATTCATTGTCTTTTCTGATACACATTCAAGCAAATTACGCATTTTATTTTGCTTCGATTTTAAATATCAACGACAGCATTCATTCGTACGTTGACCCGTTTGAAAATGTGAACGACTGCCCGAACTCATCAAAAATGCAGTATTTGTTTCGTGGAATTATTGAAAAAGAAAAAAAAGAACGCGAAAAAATAAATTGATTGCCGAACGCGGCACTTATCTCGAAGCAATAAATGGCCGGTCGTTGTACTCAACTGAAAATCGTGCGCTCTACATTGGTAAAAAACAGGTCACATATTATCAAAACTGATGTTTCCGTCAATGTAATAGGCCATTAGTCAACAGCAATGACTTCCTTCAGCAATGTTATTACATTTGCAGCCATTTGTTTTCATTTGGCTGCAGGTATTACGTTTAAATTGTAATGAAAACATTTGACAACCAATAATAATGTGTTTTGAAAAATGGAAAATTGACATTTAAATCCATTCACAGTCACGATTTCCAATCGCAGAAATCAATTTACCAATTTTTTGGATACATTTTTTTCATAAATATAAATGCAAAATTGAGAATTACGTTTGATTCATTTGAGAGAAAAATATATAACATTAGAAACCAACAGATAAAATGACTAAAATAAGACTGATGAAATTCAGCTCCGTCTGGCATGCTATCAAATGCAGCGAAAAAGTTAAATGTATTCTATTTTGCTACGAGCAAAATGATAAAGAGAACACACATACAAGAGACAGCGCGAGAAATATGATTCTCTTTTAACTTTGAAACACAGTAAATAATTACATGCTTCATATGGCTGCTGTCCGTGATGATAAATTCGATCATTCTTTTTGGCTGACACGTAATTTATTTCATTTTTGTGAAAATACGAAACAATTTATTCAATTTTGAAAGCGAAATGTCCGAGCAACAGCAACAAACACAAAAAAAAACACATGCATTCAATGTGTTGATGATGCTTAAATTCGAAAAAGAAATTGCTTCACGATATCGATGTTGATGTTGATGTGCTTTGATTTTTTTTTTGTGCCACGAAATAACTTGTACTGAATTTATATGCCATTTTTTATTCTATGCGATGACGTTGATTCGAAACATTATTTGCTCTTGCTCTCTGTCTCTGTGCGTTTTTTTTTTTCATTTGGTTTTCGCAGTATTGAACATACCTAATTAGGCATCGTTAAACATTAATCGAATCTGTCATAGCGGCAGCATAAGAGACGAGCATGTTGTCACGTTACTTTTGGCTTTGTCAAGATTTCGTTTCGTTGCAAACAAATAAATATCGAGCATACAAACACGAACAAGCAATAAAGCGAGAATGAGTACGTTCTGGTATGTCAACAACATGAGTTGTTATTCCAATTATGTAACAGTCAAGTGACATTTTTTGATCATTTCTTTTCGTCGAATAGCGAACAATGCATTCCCAAGCGGTTTTCTTCTAGAATTATGTTTAATTTCGCTGTTTTCTTGGTTTTTTTCCTCTTCAAAACACACGATTTAGAAAAAAAAAGAAGAAAGAAAAAAAAATCCGTGCAGTTCATTTTGAATGTGAGCTCGAGGCGATACATGTTGTTGAATCTCGCTGTTATCGGTTTTCAAATGTTGTGTTTTTTTCTTATGCATCGCCAATTTCATAAGCACATCAAGCCGGGAGAAAATTCGGTCCCAAACGCAAAGGAACAAACCAAGCATAATTTTCATCAAATCGATAATGATCTCATGAATATGTAACTTTCACTTTGTAAAAATTAGTCACATTCTTCACGGTTCAGCTTATCGCGTCCATCATTTTCGATATGAATTTTGATCAACAGCATTTTTTTTTTCTTTTGTTCTGCCTTTTTAAACAACCGAAATTCATAATGTTCATCATTTGATTTTTTTTTTTTTCATTCTCTTTTTCAGACATCTGCTGAGAGACTATTTGGATGCTTGGGGTTGCTACAGTATACTAACAACGTTAGGAGTAAATGAACAAATAATTCTTCCGCAAATTTTATCGTCTCATCGTGTGCTTTGTACGTTGTCTTAGTTGATTATTCATTCAATGGTTTCAAAAATTTATAAAGAAATTAAAATGACTACAACGAATAATTCCGACAAAATATTTAATTACATATTATTAAAATAAAACACAGCATTCGACGCGATACAAGGACAGAAAGAAAGAGGGTAAAAAAAAATAAGAGAAAGAAAGTTTGAGAAAACCGCATGAAAAACGACAAGAAATTCTTTTTGTTTTTTCGTTGGCCAAGAAACGTAAAAGAAATGCGAAGAAAAAACTTAATTTAAATAAAAGAACCAGCACAATTTGAAATTGCGTCAAGAGGAGGAACACACACACACAAAAAAAAAAAAACAAAACAAAAACGCAGTACCAACTCAAACAAAAGCAGCACATAATAAGAAGGGAAAACCCAAAACAAATATTCATGTAAGCCTATGCAAAGAGTGAGATAGAGAACAATTGAGTTGCGAGCAGTGAAATAAAAAACGCATCAGAAAACGGCCGGAGGGAAAAAACAACTTCATCATAACTTGAAACCAAGCGAAAAACGCAAAAATAAAATAACCTAATTTACCAAATCGACGAAACGAAATACGAACGAACAAACGAAGAAGGAAAAAAAAAATCGCTAATCTCGAGACACACACACATAAAAGAACGGTATACGCAAAGCGGTTACACACCAGTTCATACAAACGCCCATACTGAAAAAACCAAATGAATCTCAATGCAAGACCATGGTAAATGTGCATCAATGGCTGAATGAGAGTGTGGCACGTAAGAAACAATTCGGTAGATAAAAGGATCGCAGCAACAGTACGTCGCAAAATATAGGCGAAAAAAAAAAAAATAGAGAATCCAACAAAAGAGTACAAAAGGCACGAGCACGACCATAGTCTAGCTCAATTATTGCATTCACCAGTCAAACAAAGAGAGACAGAGAGAAAGAGCGATAGAGATAAAAAGAAGGAAGAAAAACGAAACGAGTGAAAAGTGCAATTAAAATATGGCCACCAGCAATATTGTATGCGAGTGGTTGCGAGCACTTGGTTTGGCCCAATATGCTGAAAGTTTTCTCGATAACGGTTATGATGATTTGGAAATATGCAAGCAGGTTGGCGATCCCGATTTAGATGCAATCGGCGTCATCAATCCACAGCATCGTCACAAATTACTGAAAAGTGTACGTCAATTACGTGAAAAAGGTGCAGCCAGTGTTTATTTTATGCTCACTAGTGATATAAATGCATTATCGGGTAGTTCAGAATATTTAAGTGGACGCGACAGTCCACAACTCAATGGATTAGATGCATTGATCATTGAACAATTAAATGCAGATGGAATACGACTAACAGCACATCCATATTCAACACCGGTACGTACAATTTTCAATCAAATACAATTTTTACAAAACGAAACGAACCATTTTTTCTTTAGCTTTAGCTTTTGCGGTTTTTTTTCCTCCATTTATTATTTCAACAACCAAAAACTAGACAATTATCAGCAGTTTATAGAAGCGGTCATTTCCTTGTCAGTTTCTCTTTTTCACTCGATTTTCAATCGATTTAAAAAGTGCCTAAATGGAATCCATTCAAAAATTCTCGTTTAATGATAGTGTGTCGAATTGATTTTGTAATTTATTCGAATAGCTGATGCATCCGCTACCGTTAATTTCGAAAAGAATGAACGAAAAAAAGAACCGAAAGAAATAAAAAATTATCTGCCAAAGAGTCAATCAGGTGACCAGAAGCTAGGCGCTTACCTATTTTATTAGATTACCTTCCACAATTTAGAATGCATTTTTACCTGAACGAGCGGCTAATGTGCACATGAAATATTCACCGGCTGCAACACGTTCAAATGCAAACTTCATGCACTTGATAGAATTTTTGTTGTTTCTCTTTCTTTCACCTTTTTTTCTCACGTCTCGCTTCCACAAGTAAAACATTCAGTGGTCGTTCTGCAATGTAAATGCATGCCACTCACACATTTTGGTTAAAACAAAAGCCGCACAACAGAGCCGACAGAAAAAAAAACCTTGTGGCGAACACAATGACTACTTGTTCGTTGTAAATTACCTATTAATGAAGCTAATAATGACGGTTTATATTTCTTGAATGTCTTTTGGTTCTTTTCAACATTTTTATATTGTCATCGTTGTCTTTGTTCATTTTCGCTGTCGCCCATCATGTGCAAGAATCAATAAAAACCACTCTGTTCCGTGTTCACTGTAATCGCATATACTCTTTTTGGGTAATTTTTCTTTCTCTCTCTCTTGGTCATTCGCTCTCCCTATCTCTTTTTCATTCGCTCATGAAATTTTGTTTTAGTTTTTGTTGTCAAAATTGTTCTTTTGTTTAAGCAACAACAGATGTCTATATGCTCTGATGTCTTAAAAAAACATTCATTCACCAGCTAAATAAAATATATCTGAAAAATTATAAAGAGAGAAAATTGAATGAACCAAAATACTGCGGCCAATTAGTGGCGGAAATACAGCCCAACGCATTCTTAATTAGTTTTCATTTTTTATTCTCCATATTTCCTTCAACATTAGTCTAGATTGCTTAATTCGTTTACGATTTTTATTGTTGTTGTTGTTGCTGTTGTTGTTATTATTATTATTATTGTTCTGCTTCCTTAATCTCTGACTAGTGAGAATTGATAAATGTTCATTAATGGTCAGAATACCTGTTTGCTTAAAAAAAAAGTGTAATTTCAACACACTAATAACATTTAAATGTAATGGAATTTATTTCGTGATCTCTTTGATCCTTAAATGCCAACGAAATGATTACATTTTCTGTCTACCAATTAATGATTATTTCATTGCGTCAAATGATTTTAAGCACAAAAATTATCTATTTAGACCGATAAATGCCACACACACGCAGAAGTCATGCAACATAACATGGTTATCAATTTAAACAACATTCAAGAAAAGAAAAAAGAAAAAAAAAATGTCGGAAAAAGTGTCACTTTTTTTTTTGTCAGAATTAAATTCTCTCCATCTTCACTTTGTATTGTTATACTGATCTCGAATTATTTTCTCAGCATCATTTCGTTTGAATTTGATCACATACCCAAATGCTCTATAATAGAAGTGTCAAAAGATTTCAAATATGAATTTTTAACTGACATTACGTGAATGAATTTCTTTTTCTGCTGGCATACGATCTTGCTTGTATTTTTCGGTGGAAAAATATTGTTCAAATTTCCGAAATCGACACTAATATCACCTTTTTACATGTCAAGAAAGACTGTGTAATATTGTGCTCTGTTTTGAATTGAACATTTTAAACAGAACTGACAATTGACCAGCTCAAAAAAGTTTTCATTTTTTTTTTTTTTTAAATAAAAAATTTCATTGATGAAAGACTGGGCGTTGAATGAAACTGAGTGAAGCAAAAAAAAAAAAAAAAAAAAAAACAAAAAAGAAGGAAAAGTTGTTTGAATGCTTGTGTTGTTCACATTCACACATGTTTCGTCGCACATTCCGATGCCGTCTTCTTAATTCTTCCGTTTGTCTACACTTTATCCTATTTATTCTTTCATGAATGTTGTTTTGCTCACTATTACATTCTTTTGTAAGGCATTTTACAAAGAAGTAGAAGATATAAAGACTTGAAGACAAAAAAAAGTGGAAAAAAAAAGGAATAGTTCATATTGCACTGAAACTGAAATGATTGTGTATGGTTAATGGCATATGTCTGCGAACTAAACACGTAAATATTTTTCACAAACAAAAGTAACAAAACAACTAAACAATAGGTGCGAAAGAATAAAAAACGAAATGAGACAGAGAAAAATAATCGGGTGAGAAAACAAAGAAAGAGTGTGTGTTACCGCTTGATATATTCACGGTACAAATAGAAAGAGCTAAATAGCCAAGTTCAGCGAACGGTTATGTGTAAAAAAAAAAACCAATTTAATGTTTGTATCTTTTTCAAATGCTTGTTTTTTTCTCCAATCAATTGTAAGATAACTTGAGATATTATGAATGAGCTATGCCTTAAAGGAATTTTATATAAATTTAGAGCAAATGCTGAATGTTGTGAACAAAATTCGCTTGTGAAAAATGAACTCACAATGAAATTGGATAATTCAAAGAAGTTCCCTTGAATTAAATTCTGTACACTAGTGGACACGATTACATAAGAAGAATCCATTTTATTCGCATATTATTCTGTTCTGTTGTGATGCTATGCTATCATGTATTGAGAGGCAAAACAACAACGCCCCACATAATCTTCAAAAGTAAATGCCAAAGAAAAAACTGATGCTTGACACACAACACAATGCCACCATCCGCCTTAAAATGCTTTAAAGTCGAATGAGCTATCAATATTGATACGTACGATTGAACGTGCTAAATCGTCTTGAAAATGGTTTTAACAATTTCATTTTCAAGTTGATTTCTGTCGCCTTTTCCATGCTACTGTTTGACAATGCCCACGGATTTTTGTTTAAATTTAGATAATGGCCATTGGACTATTGTAGATATTTTCATTATGAAAAGACGCAGTGCGACGCACAATTAATTTCACTCAATTGTTTTTCGAGATGAGACATAAAAATAGCCTCAAAAAATAATATAAAAAGCTTCGAAAATCCAGATTACGTAACTTTGAATGTGTGCATTCGTTCGTGATTTTCGCTTAATAGAAGCGAATGAAAATAAAAAAAAATTGTCACAACAACATAGAAATCATTTTGAAAAGCATTTTGGTTTCGCAGCCAAAAGAGAGAGAGAATATGGTGTTGATGGATCCATTTCATTTTAATGGATATTTTTTCGGCGCGCCACTTTTTGTCAATGATTGATTCCACAAAGTGGCGGTTGAACTCAAAGGATACAATTGAAATTGGAGTATCGCTTCAAATCCCTTTTTTCAAAATAGCCAATGAATGGCTCTCAATTTAATCCATTAGCCTGATTTTTTTTTTCAGTTTATTGAATATAATGAATTGGTTTTAATGACCAGCATCTCGGTCTGCAAGACCATTTCAATTTCATTGACAACAACAACAACAACAACAAAAATGTACCTCTTTCGAGATTGAGTGCGTGGATAAATGAAATATGAGAAAAAGTGAACTGAGAAACAACTCCCGCATATTTGGCACAAAAGGATTAACAATTAAGTTTCATCAAAGGATTTTAATGCTATTCATTTCAAAGTGGTGTTTTTGTTTGCCCAAAAAAAAAAATCGACACCGAATTAAACAAAAATGCGATACTTCATTCTGTAAACGGGTTTCCATGTCAATCCAATTTCGAGACTCTTTTGTGCTTGAAAATGTATACAAATAAATTGGTAAGGTTTGCAGCACCCCGTACGCGAATCCAAACATGAACGCAATCAAACTGCATTTATGTTAAGAAGATTATTCATGGAAAAAGGCAACAAAAGTATCGAAATTCATCGAAATCGAACCAACAATAAATTAACACTAGACAGAATGAATTGGTGGCATAGCGGGCAATTCCATCTCAAAATCGTATCAAATTAATAATATAGCGCTTTTGAAATCGACACTTATGCAAACACATGATTGCATAAAGGCGTATTTCAACTATATGCTAGAAGAATCTATGCAAAAGCGATAACTACTCGTTCGCTTGGCAAGCAAAAACATTTGCATCGATTTCTCTTGTGATTTCCATTTCAAAATTTCACGTGCATTTGCAACGAAAGGCAAAAGAAACGTATTAAACTTAAAGCAAATCGAATCGGTTTATATTTTCATCTCAGTTTATATATTGAACGTCATGAACTTCAATATATTTTTGCGTAGCAATCGAAGCTACATTCTTTTTTTTTTTTTTTTTTTCGTTCTTTTTATGCTCACATATCGTTTCGAGATACACAATGTTGAAAAAGGAAAATGGCATGGCAAAAACAGTGTCTACATAAATCTTGTCGGGTACCACATCAACCATACAAGTAGCTACCGCAACAATGTTAATACTCCTTTGGTACATGAAACGTCTTTTCTATGCAACGATTCAACCATGAAGAAGCACAGCATCTAGTCTATTTCATTTAATGGGATGTTATGTCGTTCACGCAAATTTTAAATTCAGCCAATTTTGATCGGCGTGGCATTTTCATACGTTTTAAGCAATTTTTTCTTTTTACAGACATTTGCCGTAAAGTCGAATATATTTTTATCATTTATTTACTTTTTATTAGAATTATGATTGCTTCACAATTTTCGTTTTTCTTTTTTTCCACCTTCATTTGCTTTCCGTTTGGTTTGGCTTATGTCAAACCAATTGCCGCTCCCGATACGTATATAATTTCATGATTTCAATGAATCGCACGTAATGTGTGTGTACTTTTCATCGATTTGCCGTATTGCGCAAACCTGAACAAAATAAATATTTGTGCAAATTTTCAATGAAACGCTTCTAATAACGTGCATATTCCATCAAGTCTTTGCAAGTCATATCGAGCCATCGAGACGACGAATATTATCGTAAACGCCTAAAAAGCAAAACACTTCAATCGATACTCGCATTAGATTCGCATTATTTGTGATTACCTTTTTTATATACGCATTCTGTTTTTTTTTTTTTTTTTTTTTTTTGATAAAACATTTCACGTCTAGTGTACATCCCGTTTACAGATCATTATGTTCGGCTTCTTAACCTTCGTTTATAATAGCATATTCTTGAATTTAAACACAAATTGAGCATTTACACGAAAAATTTTTAATCGGCTAGAAAATGTTTGTTTAAAAACCTTAAATTTAAGCACATTTCATGTCGCAAGGGGAAATTTCATGTCGCATTGATTTTCTCAATGAACTTCCAAATAATCGATATTTTTAAACTTATTTCCATTTTTCATTCATTTCCATTTTATTTATAACGGTCAAAATGTAATTTTCATTTGAAGCTCAACATTTTATCTATTTTTAAAGGGGAAACATATTACGTATTGATTCAATATGTTGCATTCTTGAATTACTCTATGGAGACACTGTCAATTTCTGTCATACTGGAAAATTCCAATAAATTTCAATTCAATTTGATTGAATGGAATACAAAAATCCATTGTTTGTGTTATCATCAATTGAAATCAGCATGCGATTTAATTTTGAATGAAGAACGGCCGAATGTCGCGTGCGTTTTCACATCAAAATCAATCAAATCGATTCAATTACAATTCAATGAGGGCAATAACACAAAGAATAGAGAGAAAAATATATAAGACCCGAAACTGCTGACTGTGATTAAGATCTAGCTAATGTATGAGCATGGAAAAACGCATATTTTTTTCTGTCTCTCTCTCTCTCTCTCTCTCTCTCTCTCTTTTTTTTGTGTGTGTGTGTCATGTCGAAAGAATAAGTAACGTTACGCACGTTATCGTTATAGTGAAATGTCAATTCAATCGGAAAGTCAATGGTATTTGTCTGTATGCGACGATGAAATTGGGTCTCATTTTGAATTTCATTTCCATTTTTATTCCTCCAAATGTTTTCTTTTTCATTTTTTTTTATCCACCAACTGATATACGCACCCACGGTTAAACTGTGGGAAGTGAAAATCCACATTTTCATTTCATCTTTTTTTTTTCTTCTTTCTTGTCATTTACTCTTCAATTACCCGAATGAAAAGAAGAAAAAAAAAATTGCAACCTGTTTCAGAAGTTTGATTAATTTAATGAACAAAAAAAAAAACAGAGGGAAAAAATCGGTTTTATTTTGAATGACTGTTTATTTCGCCGAAAGTGTCATGACCACTTTCATTACCCCGATTCAAAATGCGCCAACCATTCGAATGGTTTTCCGTTTCTCTCTCTCTCTCTCTCTCTCTCTCTCTCTCTCTCTCTCTCTTCGTTTCGGTTTCATTTTAAATTAAGCATAATCACACCAAATCAACTTCCCACATTTATGGCTCGAATGTGCCACAGCACACGCCTTCAAGTATATAATTATGTACCATTTCGATTTGACTATACTTCATGGTTAAAATAGAATTGCTATTGAATGAATATGTTTCCTCTTTCTTTTTTTTCTCTTTCAATCGATCAACTTAATTGAGCTAATTGATGAATATGGCAAATGTTACCTCTCGAATTGTTCGAAGGGTGAATATGGCCTCATTTGTTGTATGACTCCTTTGATGCGGCTATATTTGACGTTTGACATATTCAATTGCAGAGCTGTTTACTCTTCGAAAAAAAATTAAAAGCGAATAAATTGAGAATGATGAAAATGCGAAATATTAGGCCGTAGTTATTAATATGAAAAATTCCAATTCGGTAAGGCATAAAATTTTAAAAATTCGTTTCACTTTCACGCCTCGCAACTAAATTTATGCGCTGCGCGTCGAATATCAAATCTATTTTATTTGGTAGAAAGCTAAGAATCAAAATGTCATCTAATTCCACGGCTGCTTTGCGTAAATTGCATTGCACGGATAAATGATAGGTATCAACTTGGTAGCACATATTTTTTTTGCTTTCATTTGTAAAATAATACTCGTTGTTAGTGTTGATTCCACATTGCATATACCTACACTGCAATCAAATATTCAATTTATGCGCAACGACAGAGGGTGTCGGTAACCTGTGGAAATTGGTATCAGATTTGACGCCTATATTTCTTTCGAGTGTGCATAATTGGGAATCTACGAGTTTTTTCTTAATAAACAGAGAAGAGCAAATCGAGAAATTATTACATTTCATTGCGCAACCTTCCCCCATGTCAAAATGTATTTCTGCAACAACATCTCAAATAAATGAGCTCGACTGAAAATTTTGTCATTTATATTTGAGAAAAAAAAAAAACGAAAACAAAAATTATTCGAAAAAACGTCTCGTTTTTTCCAGCAAATCTTATTTCGTCATCGCAAAGTATTAAAAAAAAAAACAAACGCAGGATACTAAATGGCAATAATGAAACTAATTACTTTATAAGAGTGATTGATGATCGTAATAAGCCATGCAAGTAAAAAATACACTCACACAAACACATACACATTTAACCAGTTGTAGTCGCACACGTAGTAATCAATGTCGATATAAGGGCAGCGAAAAACATAAACAATTTTCATTTCAGAATGAAAATAATAGTTTAGCCTAGAGTTTAGCATTCATAGAAACACTTTAGAGATTCATTAAGAATTGTTTGCTATAGCACTTCAATATAAAGTCGAGTATGTTTAGACAGTTACCAGTTCTAAAAATATATTTAAATACATTTGCAGACCATTCATCGTTTCGTTTTTTGTTAAATTGGAAACGCATGCTTCCGCTCACGCGCTGTTATTTCACTCAATTTTAATAATAATGTGCGCATAATAGTCCTGGTACCCCCGTGCTGTCACTCAAAATCAAAACGAAGTGAATTGTGGAATTGGAATTGTTTGCCCGTCTCGAGTCCACTCGACGCGCGTAAATCTTGATTTCGAAAGTAGATTATCACACATCGGATTATGGCCGCTTCAAATCAAATGAATGCAAACGATTGCATTTTTCTAGTACGATGACGACAACATTGGTCGTTACTGTTGCTCGCTTTTTTTTCGCGCTAATCCGGAATAAGTAATACGAAAACAATAAACAGTAACGCACAGTTTCGTCTACCGATGACGAAATTCATTCAAATGAGTTTATTTTCGTTTTCTCTGTTTTTCTTCTTCTTCTTCTTCTTCTTCTTTCATTTTCATTTGAAAGGGCACACACAACAATCAACCAAACGCATTACTTTTGCAAATGAATTGTAATTTTGATTGGGGGAACTCACTGTCAAATTCAAATTGAATTCATAAAGCCGAATATTTGGGCGGCTTAACTCGACGATATTTACATTTTGTTCTTTTCTTCCTATCTTTGTTTTTTCTACTGAATGTGCACATAGTCTCAGCGGCATTTTGCTGTCTATTTCAGTTTATGCTATGCAAAAATCGAACGGCAAAACAAAGTGTATGCAGATATCGAGATAGAATGAGAGAAAAGGAAAAATAACATTTGATACCAAAGGGAAATTTTTTTATACGAGCTTAGAAAGAAAAAACCTCGATGGAAGTGAGAGAGAGAGAGAGAGCGGTGAAGCAAAAAGCGAGCGCTCCTTTGATCGTTACCGTATTTTTCAATTAAATTAATTCCGTTTTTTGAGCGTCTTCAAATGAAGTGATGTGCACAACCGTATCATATTTCGAATAGGGTAATGAAATCGCGGTTTTTATACATATTTTACGAACAACGTCTTTCACCAAGAATCACATACAATTTGGCGTTGATAATTTTTCAATGACGATGACGTTGTTAATGTTGATGAGATTTCAACGAGACAATTTTCCTATACTTCGATCAATTGATATTTTTTGATACAATTTTTTTTTTTTATTCTTATCGCTCTTGATGTTTTTTCTTTTACTCTTTGTCGGCGAGGGATGAATTTTGTATCATCTGATTCAACGACATGATTGAACTGTTTTGAAAATCTTTACGCGCGAATAAATGTCTGTGATGGGTTACGTGAACACAATATTTTTGTTAAGTTTTTTTTTTTTTTTTTGTTCATTTTTCGTCTTTCCGTTGAGGCAATCAAAAGAATGGTTCCTTTTTCGCTTGCATATCTTTGATTCTATTCTATTCCGCAGTGAATTTCAATTGCTTATGGCATTTGATTTATTTCATCATTTTCCCTACATCGTTGATTATTCAAACTTCAAATCAATGGGACATGAAGCTCCCATAGATACATTGTATTTGAATATACATATATAGCGCTCAATGCGTATTGCACGTTAAATTACTTGCATGAAACGTCGTACTCCTTTTGCCATTTGCCATCACAATCAACAATGACAATGGAAGGAACCTCAAGTAAATAAATTTTGTTGGTGAACATTTACCTTGTTTCGATTTGTTGTGCTTGCTGTTTTCTTTCGTTTTTTTCTCTTTTTTTTAGTTCTTTTCCACATTTGGCATTCGAAAACCAACCAAAATTCGGTTTACGTGTGTAATTTATCTATGACAGTGAATTTATATTCGATGATTTTATTCTGTACAAAGGAAACAAACTCGAACACGTTGTAAATTATCAACAAGCGTGCAATGCACACATAGCACAATTTTGGGGGTGAGAGCATAATTTAATAAAACATTGCCCTAAACCAAACTTCGTTATATTACAAAAGTCGATTTTTTCGGGAATTTTCGCATTGTGCACTTTGTATTTCAACGTGCGACGCGCGAATTCATATTCAAACAGATTTTTTTTTCCATTTTTTCTTTGATACAACTTTCAATGTTTGTTTTTCTTACGGCTGAAGTTTATTAATTTTTTTTTTTGTTCATTCGTTGCTTTGTTCTCGTTTTTGGTTTCACCGTTCGTTGTTTTCGCAAAGAAAAATTTCATTCGATTTTTCATCTCTATTCCCGTTGATGTATTTTATTTGCTTAAATTGTGCACTCATTTCCCTATCCTTCCATTTCGTTGAACTTTCCTTTTGTTGAGTTTTTTGTTATTGGTAACAACTGCAACGTGGTCCCTTTGCCATCGATTTGGATTTCGTTTTTGTTTTTAACAGGAACGAAGAAAAAAAGAAAATCACTGATTCTATTTTTTAGTTTATTTCATTTGGTTCATTGAATCGAATATAAAATGTGTGCTTCTACTTGACTGCATCATGTTTAGTGTTTACCCTTTAAAATTTCCTTCGTGAATTTTGATCGATGCATGAATTTTGTGTTCGCAAATGCATTGCATGTGTCCGAATCGATTTAAGATTACAACAATTGGTGTTTGTATATTCTGTGGCCGCTGATGCAAATCGACATCATGCATACGCCTTTTTATTCCCCTCAATACAAGTAAAGAAACTTCAAGGAAAATTCTATGACAATATTTATGCTTTGCACGATTGCTCGTTCAAAAACGAACGGATTTGATCGAACAAGTGAATTAGCAAAAAGGAAAGATAGAAAAAAAAAAATATACTCATACATATTGATGATTCATAATACGTTTCGTTGTTTTTTTTTTTTTCTTTTTTTTTATTCCCATTTTGTTTGATTACGACAGTTTTAATGTCTTCGCATTTATGTTGCTATTAAAGACAAAACACATGAATTTTCTTGAAACTATTTCGTTTGTTTTGCGGCTACAGAGAATGAATATTGTTTAGAAATTAGAATTCACTTCAGCATTAATTTTATTGGTATTTACGTCGATAAGCTAAACAAATACCGATAGATTCGAATCAAGTGGATATAAAAAAGAAAAATGATTGGCTCAATTCGAAACTTGTGAATATATCGTAAAATTAAGCCAAATAAAATGGAATCGAAATAAAATGAAAATAAATTATTGTTACGATATCCAATAAAATCAGCGCTTGGTGTTTTTCTTGTTCTGAATACCAAACTGAATGCCAAACCATTAACTGTAAATGAATTTAATGGAGTAAACTTAAAAGAGAAACAATTGATTTATGGCGTCTTTCCTATCTCTCTTTCTCTCTCTCTCTCTCTCTCTCTCTCTCTCTCTCTCTGTCTCTGTCTCTGTATCTGTCTCTGTCTCTCTTTTTTAAACTCTTGAGTTGTTTCAATCAAAACAGAAAACTTTTGCATGATTTTCATCATTCAGTTGTAAGAGAGCTGCAGTCATGCAACATTTTGACAGAAAAATGTTCAAACTATCATAACATTTCATTTGTATAAGTTTCAAACACCTATATTCTGCTTATGTTGCTCATTTATCGTCGTTTTAAAATTTATTGCATTTGTGTTTCCTGCATAAAATGGTTATTTTATTGATGTTAAAGAAAATACCTGAACAATATTAAGTTCAGGTAAAAGTTTTTGTGCATTTCGGTTTTGCACAATCGATCCAGTGGAAACCACGTTTTATGATCGGACAAAAGGCCATTGAACGTATTCATGAAATGTACATTATATGAGTATCATACTCTGTCACAATGTGATAAATTATTCCACAAATCTACTTCCGGCCACCTTTTTGTCTTTCAACTTACATGTTTTGAGTGGTTAAAATCAACCAAACAAAGGATAAATTATATGGATTGTAAAGCTCAAAGGAACATCCTTATAGCCAAATAGATGTTTTGATGTTCTCTTTGAACGGATATATTGTACAATATAATGGTAAATACTGTTTTTTTTATCTGTTGCTCTTGCTCTTCTCTCAAATTGTCAAAAGAATATTACCAATAAATGAGAGGAATGTGTGTAATTTCATATATTTGGAAACAGAGAAGAATATTGAAAAGTGCCAAACGAATCAGCAATGAAATCGACAATCCAAATGTGAATATTCCAAAGTTTTGAGCCAAAGAAAAGGAAAAAAATAAACAAGAAACTCAACGAGACGACGAGGGATGATGGCGGCAACGATTGAACGCAATTTTCGATTCGATCGGAAGTTATTCCATGCTACATTAATCAGAAGCAATTTTTGCCTTCGATGTATCGAACATTTATTCGCATTGTGGAATGAGAGAGTTCTGAGCATAAATTCATAATAAAAATAATACAAAGAGAACGAAAAATAAGAAGAAGAAGAAGATGAAGAAAGAACATGAAATTGGCGCAAAAATTCATTTATAACACAAGTCTAGCAAATATTTTTGTTGCAAGTTATGGATGTTGGCGCTGTTCATGCATGTTTTCTATTCAACCCTGAAGTTGATAGAAAATAAATTTTGATGCCAATTTCTCTATCTATCGTTTTTCTGTCGTAAATTTTATTATCATGCAATTTTTTTTTCGTTTTCGTTCTCGTGCCCCCATCGTCATCAGCAACTCAACTGGATTGTTGTTCCATTGCTCCATCATTGAGTGTGAGCGAGTGAGTGAGTGCATGTGTGACAAAGCAATATTTCTGCCGCTTGTACATTGTACAGGCGACTGTAAGTGCCTGTTTCACCATCTATGAATATTGAATATTGAATATTGGGCTCACTACTCGGGAAGAACGTGTAAATGGTAACGCATGTACTGCGAATAAAACGATTTTCCATTTTTCTAGTCGATTCGCCGCTATTTTTTCCGTTTATCTTTTATTTTGTTTTTCCTTTGCTCTCTTTTATCTATGGCACGAGCATTCATGGTTTGTGGCCCATGCACACACATCGAGTGACATTTTATAACATGCATAAACTTTCGTGGTAAAATATAAAGCAATTTTTTTTCTCCTCGATTTAGATGTTCGTTCAAATTCTATTTTAATTTTTTTTTTTCACCGCAACGAATTTCATGTTTCAATTTTCTCCATGCACTTGATCGGAAGCATTCAACACGACGTGCCACGTTCTGTCCACGAATATATATACCGTTTGTATGCTGTTCGATTCCGATGATTGTCAAATTTCCTGCAATTTTTTTTTATATTCATTCTCATCAAAGCCATTTCAATTTTTTTACGGTATTGTTTCTCGATCGAATTGAATATTTTCATTTAATATTGTTTTTTTTCTCTTCTTCTTCTTTCTTTTGTTTTTATTTTTTGTTTCCTTTACTTGTTTTTCAGTTTTTATTACACTTCGTTTTTATATGTTCTCGTGCATTAGACAAGTAACTGGCAGAAGAGAGTTTGACATGTTTCGGTGATGCGACAGAACCAAAAAATAAAAAAAAAACAACAGACAACGCTGCCGATGTTTGATTGATGGAAATTGAAATTAAAGTACCGAGCTTTTGTCATCGGTATTTTGTCGATTGCGGCAATAAAAAGGCGAATAAGCAAATTGTTCGTTGTATGTTTGGTACCAAATCTAGAGCGTAAACACGTTTCGTTGGTCGTATTTCTATGTATATATACATATATAAAAAAAAATCGAAATGAATTGGTGATTTCATTAAATTTTATGACCGTAAGGAATTTTAGCATACGCCATTGACGAATTTCCCGAACAGCGCGCGCATATTTCCATCGTAAAAATGCAAATTATCGAGCGGGTTAATCTTTTGGTATATTCACTTGATACTAAAATAATTTTCAAATATTGTCGTCCATAAAAAGCACGTCAATTTTCATTTCGAAATGCTCACTATAAAACCGAATTGTGTGTATCATTTTCCACCTAAATGCAATGGCAAAATCGTTTCAAAGAACAAACAAATTTAAACTACTTGATGGCACGTGAGCCATGAAATATGCAATGGGAGAGAGAGAAAGAGATAGAAAGAGAGAAAGAGAGATAAATAGATAGATAGAGAGAGAGAGAGAGAGAGAGAGATACACCAGTTGAATTTGATAATGGACAAAATGAAATAGAAAGAAGCAGAAAAAACATACACTCACACACGAAAATGAATGTTGTTAGATTCTTTATGTTAATGTGCATTTTGCATGCGATCCAATGGTTATTAATTTTATATCGTTAATGTTCACCTGAAATTTGTTATTCATTTTTGAAATTTTCATTACATACAAACAGACATTTTTCTCTGTGTTTAATTACAAAGTAATCAAATGTGTGTTGGCAATGCGTTCGCCAAACTCCAATAGCAAATTTAACAATTAAATTAAACTGTCAACCAAATCACATGTGCGCGTCAACCGTCTATCCCGAATCAACCCGAAAAACCACCGACTAGACAAATGCAAGAATGTTAATTACGGAGATGAACGAAAAAAACAAAAAAAAACCAAACAAACAGACACACGCACATTTGTTGGCAAATCGAACCCAGCGACAAATTTAAATTAAACATTCCAAAAATGATGGAATTTCAAATGACTTTCATTATTTCGATGGATTTGGAATGACATTGGGCTGGGAATCAAAGGCTCATTGGCTCAACGAATGTTAATTCTATGACAACGTCATTTTACAGTTCATTGCTTGTGAATGTCAAATTGGAAATGTTCATACTGATTCTTTATTTTCCTTTTTTTTTTCATTTTTGTGTGTTGGTGTCAATTGACATATGGCACAAGTGTGGTGAAATTCCGTTTTCAGTTTTTCTGGGGGATGTAATACATAATATCAATGCGATGTGAAAATGTGCATGGATTCGAGTATTTTTTTAAAACACCCACGCAAGCACATAAAAAAAAACAACAAAACTGATGTGCAATCTTTTCTGTTTTTGACATTAATGAACAATTCACTTTCGTTTCTACAAAATTATGACTATTTGGCTTACTGACAACCAATGCGTTGTATTTTTTTTTCACGTTGCTGCAATCAATATTAATGCAGAGTGAATTTTTGCATAATTAAAATCCAATGAGGCTTTCATAAATGAAACAACACCAAAAATGGAAACCGGTAAATATGAAATATTTGTCGACGAAAGCATTTTTCGTATGGAATACGAACATTTATTAGCTCAATTTGGTTGGTTACAAAACCGGATATATTTTATATTCAAGACTTTTGTTTCATATGATTTATCTGCTTTTTGGTTTACGAATGGTTTTTGGTGATTTCTGTTTCAATTCAATGGATAAATGTGCACATGTGCGATAACCAAATCCCCATCTTAAAGTTAATAATTTACCATTTTTGAGAGTTTGCTGCTCAATTACTTGTGATTGTGGTATAGCCTGCAGCATATTGAAACTTACAAATTTATATGCCAAAAATTCGGAATACCATTTTTGCTCGATTACCAACAAGAACATCCATTAATTCTTATGATAGATTTTGATATCATTGAATACCATTTGTAGTTCACAAATTTTGGAACTGGACATTGGTCGATGCATGATTTACGTGCCGTTTCGTTTAACAAATATTTTTTTTTTTCTTTCACTTCAATCTACAGGACAAGTTCTTAAAATAAATGAAGAAGAAAAAAAAACACATGAATACTGTAAATTTTATGTAAAACTCTAGAGGGACGAATATAAATTACATTGAATCACGTTTAAGAGATGACAAATTATCCATTTGCAGTGGATTCTAATGTTTTGGGTCTTCTTTTAAAATTAATGAAATTATAGAAAATGGACGCGAGCAAAACGAGAGAAAAAAAAAAATTAAGCGACAGACACACACCAAGAGAAAACATTATTTGAAGCGACATCAACGACGAATGCTGTCAATTAGTGTTTCATTGTCAAGTTTGCCTGCTGTAGAATTATGTTCCTTTTTTCGTGATTGTCGTGCTGCTGAAAATGAACATTTTATGGTGATTAATTAACCTTAAGTTCCGACAAAGGAACAATGGCTATCAACTTCTGTTGGCAACTGAGTGTCAGTCTGACATTTAAATATTTTTTTTTTTTTTTTTTTGTCTCTCGTTTTGTTTTAGTTCAGCAGCTGAAGAAGGAAAAAGTGTATACATTCCTTTTTCTTCCAACACACAACATTGTGTTTGCATTTTATTGTGACCTTCGATCGCTAGACACACACACACACACACATCTTCTCACCAACTGTTCTGTTCGCTTGGTAATGATGATACGATTGAACTGTAACGAAGACATAAATATATTGATAAAACATTATCGCTTTAAATTGTCGTTGGTTATTATTTTTCCATTCTCTCTTGGATTTGGTTGGATTGACTTGAACTTGTTTTCAAAAGAACAAAAAAAAAAAGGCAAGAAAAAACACAGACATTCCAAATTGGAGATCTGTGTGATAGGTGCACACGATGCGGTTGACATGCGTAAATTGAAATCCTTACTTTAGATATATTTGCGGCTACTTTTATTCTCGTTCCCAATGTTATCGCATTTTATCTTGAAACGGTGTTTTGAGAAAATGTCCTTTTTGTTTCACCGTTTTTATTTCTTCATCGTTTGCTTTTAATATTAATCAATTGAGAGAGGAAAAGTGGTTGCATATTTCTTTTTATTCTCTATTAGCTCTGATGCCAAGCAGAATTTATTTTTTCACCAGTGAGTTAATTATCATTTTTTCTTGTTCGTATACTTCTCCTGATTGTTCTTCCTCTTCTTTTTTATTGTTTAATGAGATAACCTACACATTTTGAGAAAAAAAAAAAATTAAAAAGAAATGCATGTGCTTCCGATCGAAATATCGATTTAAAATTACATATTATTCGGTTTGTTATACGGTGACAGAATCGAGTCACGTAATTTTATTGCCACTTATAATTCATTTCATTTCCTCTTGTGTTCATTTCGAACGTTATTTATTTGTTTTATTTTTCACAATGTTCATACAAAGTATGCCACACACAAACATACAGGCGTTGCTTATGTTATGGCTCTTTCCTTCGGCGATTGTTCAAATGTTTATTTAATTAATCCCGAAAAAATGCGCTTTTTCAAGCAGAAAACCAGTTTTTCAATCCCATAGGCTAATATCGAATGCGAGCATACAATGGATGCACATCGTTCAACTAATTATGTAAAACAGAAATCAACCGAAAAAAAAAACACAAAAACCACAAAAAAAGAAAACGAAGGGCTACAACGAAAACAAAAACAAGAATTTCAATGTTTATTTATGTATTTATGCTCGCATTTTGACATTTTTAGCTTTAAAATGTTTATTTGTTGGCATGCCGTTTGAAAGTTATTAAAATATCGTCAGTATCGAATAAAAATAAATAAAATGAACATCAAATTGGGTGAATTTTTACAAATTATGTTTAAATATCAGGCGTCATTTGAGCGCCGTCATCGACAAAATATTCAAAATGACCAAAACTTATGATCTTTTTTAAACGATATTCCCAAATTTGGAATTTATTTCTTTTTATTGCATATTGAATTTAATAAAAAAGAATTCAGTTTCTTGATGGGGAAAAAAAGTTTATGCCACAGTTTTAAAAGATAGTTGATTGACTTCTCTCTCTCTCTCTCTCTCTCTCTCTTTCTCTCTTTCTCTCTTTCTCTCTTTCTCTCTCTCTCTCTCTCTCTCTCTCTCTCTCTCTCTCTCTCTCTCTCTCTCTCTCTCTCTTTCTCTCTTTCTCTCTCTGTGTGTATGAGAGAGAGAGAGAAAATACGAAAAAAGTTATCAATTCCAACTTGAAATATCCAAGTGCATAATAAAAAGGTACAATTCTGGATTGTAATTGGTAAATTGCAGTTTTCAAGAAACGGCGCAAATAAATCGTTCACTTTCGAAACGTAATAAAACCTGAATGGCCTATAAATTATTGCAATTTTCCCTACTTTACGTCATTCTCAGGTCATAACAATTGATCCAAACAAAATTTTGGCATTTCCTTTTTGATTCGGCACTTTGTGTTTGTTTGTATTTGCGTTTGCGTGCTGAGCTAAAGCATTTCTGAGTTATCAAAATTAATTTCAATTTGAAATTTGTGAATCTTTTGCCAACTATGTTTCCAACAACACTTCATGTGGTTATTTCACTCTTTGAGCATTGCCGATTGATCCAGAGAAAATGCCGTTTGTGCCTTGACGCTAAAACGCAAACTGTTTATTTAATTTAATTTGTTTTACGGTTATTTTAAATTCGATTTGCTTGAGATTATTCATGACTGAACAATAGCGGTCATGCTAAAAACCCAGTCATTATTTTATTCTCTTGAATTCATTTACGCAGAATTTTCTCTTTCTTCTTTCGTTTTTTTTTTTTCTCTTTTAGTGATTTGGGGAAAAACAACAAACGAAAAAACAAAAATAATCAATGATTCGATTGGATCCAACTTTCGCCCGATGTATATGTGTGTATGTCCGGGAAATAAATTCTTATCGATGTTACTAAATCAATGCGATGGAAAAGAATCAATTTCTCATTACAAAATCTTCACATTCAATGACCGCCAAATGTCGATTGATTGCGGGAAATTGATGTTTTTAATAGCATACAAAGATATTTTACCAAAAATATTCGAATGAAAGCGATTTCTTCTGCATCAAATCAAATTGATGATTTTTGATGAAGATTTTCTGCGGATTAAATGCGTTCACTTCCTTTTTGCTTTTTGCTTTAATTTTGTTACATTTCATTGAGGTTTGTTTGCTTGTGCTCTCGTTCTTTTTCTTCTCTCGTTTTGTTTCGTTCTTATATTTTTACATGGGAAAATTATAAACATAAAGGCAAACAAAAAATTCCATGGTCTAAAGAAAAGAAATCCGTTCCGAATGATGATTCTGAATACAAACGGAATTAATATGCGTATGTAAGCGGCATTTATGCGTGTTTTTCTTCTCTGTTGCATACACACACACACACACACACACTCTTCTTCTTCGTCTTTTTTTATTACATTTCCCTTTTTATTATCATCTGAAACCTTTTCTTTAATCCACGAAATGAAATATAATGTTGAATTTCGGTGTTTACTTCCATTTATTCATCGTTTTACGATGATTAAGTGTACGGTGAATTCTCACGAAATTGATGTTTTAATTACAATTTTTGTGTATGCCGTTCCGATGTTTTATTCTTCACTTACATATACATATATAATATATATTCAAAGGCACAAAATCCAAAATGGAGCATAAGACGATATACGGCATCGGCAATCTTAACATGCATTGCATGTTACACAATTCTGGGCATCTGAAAACAAATAAACATAAAATGGTCTTTTCAGTTGAATAAATTGAATTTCAAGGAGAAACGAAGAATATAAAAATCCGATTTGAAAACATCATGTACACAATACACATTGCACAGTGCACAAAATACCCACGATGTTGATAATATCCATAAATGATGTTTATGTTTCATATTTATGTGTTGCACGGAACATGATTTTATTTCAGCACAACCAATTCACACATTTTCATTTGGAAAGGTGAATGTGCCGAGGCTAGAAATATGTTTATCTATGATGATCCTTTGTTTTGTTGTTATTAAAACTTAAGCAAGGCACAATCTGCTAGCCGCTAACAACAACAATAACAGCAACAACACAAATAATAAGTGAAATTCACTGTGATATTTTTGCCGTTGTAATTCAAGTATGAATATTCCATGTTTTTGTGATTCAATACATTGTTCGATGCTACACGTTCAATGCCTTTTTTATGGTAAAACATTACTTCTTTGTAATTAAATCAAATAAGAGTCTGTTTGACAGAGGGCTAACACACAACGTCAGGAGGGTCATCAACGATGGAGGAGAGAATGAGAAAAAGTGTAAAGGTTTCCTCTTTCTCTCATATTTGATTTACTTAATAAAACACACATGTGCAACAACTATAAATGTAAACGAAGAACATCAAACGAGGCAATATAATGATGATGCGTCATCCCCCAAAACATGTACAGTGATTATAAGCAAAACGATATAATGAAAATTATTCGTTGGAATTTCGAAAATGTTTATATTAATGCATGTTTACTGTTTTCTACCGTTAATTTTAATAAACATTGTATGTTCTTGCCTTTTAACTTAAACAAATAAAAATATGCGCATTACTTCGTTCATATATTATTCGTCATTTGTTAATTTTAATAGAATTCTATATGTATCTCAATGGTTTTATTAATATTACAAAGTATACCTAGTTAGACTCAATAAACTTTGGGCTGTTATTTTATATTTAAATATTCTGTTTATCAAAGGCCAAATAGAATATAGTTTAATAAAATGTATGTAAAATATTTGCATCGATATAATGTAATATAGAGACATATATTTCCCGAAGCGATACGATGGAACTGGCTATTAAATTGCTGCTCATAAGGGGATAAATTGTCCAGCAATATTATCTATTAATGTGTTAAACCCGAATCATATTTTATTGTCCGTACGCTAACATCATATCTAACGAGAATGCATAATAAAACCATTAATAAAAACTAGGAAGGATAACGCCTTCATAAAAGCAATTGTTGCTCAAATTCACAATTTAATCGGAATCTCATAGAGAATGAGATAGAAAAAAAAATGCGTTCGGCTGTTTTCAATAAATTTGATACTCATATATTTTGCGCCCAAACTAATTACCTCAAAATGTGTTGAGGAAAAAAAGCCCACTGTCTGGTGTCAATTACATCAGTATGTTTCTTTTTGCCACTAATATGTTATTGGGGTCACCGAAAATATTCGGTTTTTTTTTTCATTACAGAGAGAAGAAAAAATGTCATCTGAATTCGAAATCAGTAAAATGATCTGTAAAACTGAAACATTAGGTCTCGAGATAAAAAAAAAAAATTGGAATCCAAAGCGGAAAATATAGGTTGAATAATAAATTGCTTGTTGCCATTGGCTTCATTACCATCCGATCCTAGTATTATTTATTTGCTTTTCCAACATGTTTTAGTTACGTTCTCTTGTGTTGGGTCTTCAATTCAGTCGATGTACCTATTCATTTTCTAACCCTCGTGCTCTAGTTTCATCGTGTGTTTTTTTTTTTAGATACATGACGGTAGAGACGACAAATGGCACGAATGAAATGAGCGCTACATATGTTTATTTGTTTCGAATGTGCAATCGAGGGCATTGATCAAGTGTTTATAATGTGAATAAGAGGTATTGTGTGTACACATTAAATAAGCAAGTTAGAAAGAGATGTCAAATGTTACATGTTATGGTGATGCTTTTGCTCTGACTGTTTAGTGCTCAATATGTAGCAAAAGTAGTTCATTTCAAGTGAAAATGCATCGCATGTAATTACAACCGTCAAGAGACATCTTATAGCACAGCATGGCATAAATACATACCGACAATACTAATGAAAGCAAATAAAACACTTTTAAATTTTTACTTGATATCAAGAGCCATCCTTGATCTGATGTTTGCTACTTTACACTAGTAATTCAATGCACTCGGTATGCGGCAACATCCACTGAAACTTTGTTCATCATGGATGCCTTGAATGAATGTTTTGTACGAAATGACGAAAATGTTATGCACAGACTAAGTATAAAATCCATACCAAGCAACTGTGTCATAAATCAAAATCATGTTTCGCTACGCCAAGCAGCCATTTTACGATAATTGTTGTTCAAACAATTCCAGCACGCATCTCTCTTTCATTTATAGCCTAAGGAAAAGTGTTAAATGTAGCGACATGAATGAATTGTATCTAATATCATCATTTGATTTATGATAAAAGTCGAATTTTCCGTAATATTCTAATGAAAGTCTTCAGAATTTTGAAATGTTCGAAACAAAAGCGCCAATCTCTAGATGAATCTGATTAATTTAAGCAATTTTTTTTTTATTTCGTTTTTGTTATTTAACTGAAACTTTTAATTAGAAATATTTATAAATGATGAATGAATTGCCGCCATTTTGTATGCTTGTCAAACATGAAATGAAGAAAAAACGACTATAATTTTAATGCATTTCACTTAATTTTACAAACAGAAGTTGAAAAGCCGGCAAATTAGTATTAAATGTTGATGTCTGAATATGTGGCGGCTTGTCGAATATGAAATTGTAAAACTGTTTACTGAATGAATTTGCAATTATCGCGTAATATACACACAGGCGCATAATTGCTTAATAAAAACTATTTACGAAAAACCATCAAAGTGAACGACGTGATTTTAGCACTAAAATATTTTAATTAGTGTGTATTAAGTCAATTTGCAAGTACGGCACATACGCGTTTTACTAATAGGTTCAAGTGCACAAAAACAAGAGGTATACACACAAAACACGCAAATCACTGAACACTTGCGAAGTTTGTCAAACCGGTGAAATTTTGCTACACAACTTGTGCGGCAAAAAGGAAATGAAATGAATTGAAAAGAAAGAGAAAGAGAAATTGAGCGAGAGAGAAACAGATAGAGAGAGAGAGAGAGAGAGAGAGAGAGAGAGAGAGAGAGAAGAGAAAGAGAGAGGGAGAGAAGAAAAAGAAAGAAAATAATTATTAAGAGCATTTTGTAGTGGCGATGAAAAAAGGCGACAAATTCACTTTTTTTCCTTTCTGTTTTTGTTTTTCATTGCATTGCATTTTAGAGCATAAAATTCGAAATGATTACGGAGAGAAAGTGCAAAAGACCTTTCTGCTTCCATGAACAAGCTAACATGAACGTAAATTAAATGAACACCGCTTCGTTTTTATTTTATTTTGTTTTGTTTTTAATCACACTGACCCTTAGCATGAATTCACAAGTCATCACAAAGAACATTCTTAAATGGAAGCAAAAAAGAAAAAAAAAATGTTGTGAAAAGGTAAAATAAATGTAAATGTAAAAGTAAATGTAAATGGAGTGCATTATGTGTCCGTGCTATTTTTCTCATTTTTCGTTCTTCTTTCGATGAAAGAGTTTTTTTCCCTTTTTTTTCACATAAGCATAAATGAATTACTTTTCATGTTTTCACTGTGCCTATATCGCACGCAGACCTAAACATCACTATATTCTAATCAACATTCTGTCATCACACGAAAACCAAAAACGAATCTAACGATACATTTTATAATTCATATGTTTAGGCCATTTGAAGTTAACCATGCAAATTAAATGTCGTTCAGTTGATTACAAAAATGGTTCATTTTGAATTCGTGTAAACGTAAACTCATCGTCATTCGTCATTGCGTTTTCCGTTCATTTTCACAAACGCTATTAACGATTTCCTTTTTTCGTATCGATTTTCTTTTTTCTTTACAGTTCATTTTTTATGTATTGTCACCAGTAAAGGCAGACGAACGATGTGGAAAAATCAGAATTGCGTTCAAACAAAGTCCGTAATTTGAAGGGTTTCTCAGCATTTTTTTTTCCCTCAATCAGCCAGTGTCTGTAATTAACTGTTCTCCTTTAAAGTTTCATATCGTTGAAATTCAAGTCATTGGCACCTTTCATATTGGCATAATTGAACATTTTTCACTGGAGGAAGAAACGGTTCAATTTTGTCTATTGTGTGTGTGTGTGTGTGTGTGTGTGTGTGTGTGTGTGTGTGTTTTTATTTCAAACACAACCTCAATTTCATTGAGACCGTTCCTAGAAATGAAAATATGAGTTTATAATTTTAACGATATTGAAATCGTTTCGATGATGATAAAATGGTCAACGGTTATTTGTTTTACGTGACTAATTTTGAAATTGGTATTTTATTATGGCATCTTTTTAAATAATCTTCTATTAAAATGCCTATCCATTGCATGTAGACAATGGATATTTTCTACCTGATAATGATTTTTAATGTTTCAAAAACTTCGAAGAAATAAACACAAGAGAGAGAAAAAAAATGAATTTTTGAATATAATAATAAAGGTTTACTCGAAAATGGACAAAATTAAAATTGAGCGAAAAAACAACACGAAATCGAAAGAGATCATCAAAAAGACGGTAGAAATGAAGTGTTCGTGCATCGAAACGTCTACATTCCAGAGTAAAATCTCCGGATTGTTTTCGTCCTTCTCATTTATGATGAAACATGATTCATGACGCAAATAACGTTTGCTTGTTCATAACATTGGCACGCAGATACACAAAAACAGCAAAACAAGAAGAGCAGGTGAAAAGAAACATTTTGCACTATTTATTTTACGATTGAAATCGTTCGTGTGCACGAATCACATGTCGTACGTATTTGGAACTTCTGTTCGTTTTTATGGGCTCGTAAATGAATTACGAAGAATATCATGCGCTCAAAACTACAAAAGGATGGAAGAGCCAGAAGAGCGAACGGGCGAAAAGAGATAGGCGAATGAGCTTAAGAAAGAGATGAAGAGCTAAAGTGAAACGAACGTGTTTTGCAGTACACACAAATACTTGTTCATTTTTAGTGTTCTTTGTTATTTTGCACAAATTGATTTTCTTTTTCTATTCGATGCTGTCAGGCAACAAATTATTCCATTTTATGGGTTCTCTCATATAAATAGAATCCGTAGAGGAATCATCAAATGACGTGTATCGAAAATATAGACGATGGAAAAGAATATAAAGTTTGAAGAATGGAGATGGTTATATGTGTGCGAAGCGAATGGAGAAAATCGATTCTTAGCACAAATTACGACACATGTAATTATGGCCAGGATTATTTTCAGGTAGAAAGATGATGAATTCTCTTTCTCTTTCTCTATCTTTTTCAGCAAATTGATTTTGCACAAATACCCGCATACAATGTTGTAGATTGTACAAACAAACAACCAATTCACTAACAGATAAATACTTTCATGCCGAAGGATTATCAACAAATACAATGATGATATTTGTGTTGAACACTATAACATGCAATAGTAAACGCCATCTGGATAAGCATTCCAAAAAAAAAAGAAAAAAAAAATAAGGCATAAAAACATTCAAATAAAAAAAACTATGTGTTTATCATGTTCGTTTTAGAATCAATTTCAAACATTAGCATCACATGAATTGGCAACGACAATGAACAATAACAAAAATAACCAGATTTTGAAACCCGACGAAGTTTTCTTCTTATTTCATGCACAATCTGAACGATCAAAACATAAATAATCTGCACAAAATATAGACTTGTATCGGATTAAATGGGCACCCAGCTGGCTTTTACACTCATTACGTGACAATGCTGGGCAAATCGCAACTCAATGGTAATTGCGTCAATTCAATTTTGTACGAAAAAAATTATATTGAAAACAAAACAATAACAACCAATAACTTGATAGCAACTGAAAAAACAACAACAACAACAATAACTAACCGTTCATAATATTATATTGAACGAGAATAATGGCAAATAGTTCTATTGACCAGAGGTGGATTGCTCTTTACGCATCACACACCGGCCGGTTCAAATAACCAATTTCATGGACGATTTCAATTGTATAATTTCACAACTACAATATTCTCGTGTTGATCCGCACATATCTTTGGATAAATCTAAAAATGCGATAGCATTTCATAGTTCAATGCTGTTCAATGGGTTGACTCCACTCATTCAATTTAGTTGAACGTGAAGAAATGAGATCGCATCAAACGTAAATTAAAAGTCTTAAGACTTTCGTACCTTCTTAATTGAAATCTTGTCGTCCTTTGACACGTATTTCATTAAATGTCTCGCATTCAATCGTTCGTTCGTTCGTACGTTCGTACGTACGTTCATTGCGTCTATTCTTTTCATCGTTATCGGTCGATTCAATCTCAAATTCATTTTAATATTTAGAGCTACTTTGACCATTTTCAAAGCGTCTCAAATGAGAAAGTCTGTTGTGAGAAACGCGAAACTATTAAAGTTTCAGTGGCAAGTGCTAAAAACGGTATTTTTCTTCAACTTTTTCTTAGCTATGTTTTGTTTTCTTTTTCTTTTTTTCTGCCCATTTTCTTTTTCATTCATTTTCGTGGCGATTGAAATCTCAATGCAAATCCATTAAGCGTTGAACAATTGCATAAAACAGCCAAATCTGTCTTCAATCTTTGTGGCTTCTTTTGTATAATGCGGCAAAAGTTCTGAATGAATTCCATTTTCTCTTGTGGCAAATAATTTTTTTTTTCTTTTTTTTTTGTTTCTCTCTTGCATCGTGCATCATCTTAATCTTGGCTTTCATTTTCTTAGAAATGAAGAATGATATATTCGCGTGTTCTTTAGCCCCATGTGAATAACGTGTTTACGAAAAGAGTTCAATGTTTCCATCCAATCGTTTTTTTTTTCCTTCATCTTCTTCTTCTGCTTCTTCTGTTTTTTTTTTTTTTAATCAGTTCTATCATCTTCGTTGAAATGCATTACAAACACATGCCGAATACTATCTAACTGATTGTATCAGTTCGTTCTTCTAAATTGTTGCCTAGATTCTTTAGCCCTGTCATATCTTTTGTACCATGTTCAAAGCGTTTATGTCAGATTGAACGGATTTCGATCAAGATATGAACTTGTTTGTTTCTTTCTATTCAAGATTCTCCAGTTTCTTGAATGCTTTTGCAATACATGTCAAACTATCTGCTTTTAATCGAAACCTGCTGTTTCTTTACAACACCAATGTATTAACAGAAGAAGAAGAAAAAAAAAAACAAATGTTCAACTTAGTTGAAATTGTAATGGAAGTAAAGCTTAAAATGTTCCATTGAATTTTGTGCTTTGTAAATCGGTTAAACCGATGAAAATGTCTTTAAAAAAAATACATAAACATTTTGTTTGCGATCAAGCAATGAAACCAAAGAAACAAAAAATGTAAATGCTAAACTAAATCGTGATATTTATCGAGGAATAATATTCCATCCAAAATTATCTAATGCTAAATAATGCGAAATATCATTAGCAAAACTACCAAAGTGTATACACAAATTTTGACCGTTTTCGCATAATTTTGCGTCTGAAACTATTAGTACAATTTTTGGAAGATGGCAACTAAACTCCATAAAATGCTGCTTAACGAAAATCGGATGCGGAGCGAAAAATTCAGCGAAAATGATCATTTGATGAGTGTTTATAAACCCAACATTTACTTCCTTACGTTTTTCAACTGAGTTCTTCTATTATTCAATGTTCTTTTTTTTGAGGAAAAAAAAAAATTGTGAGTCGTTAGTTATTTATTCTTTTTCACTTTGGACAGTGTTCTCATTCTGTTTTGTTTTCCTCCGTCTTTTTTTTCACTTTTCATTTGCGACCAAAATGAGAGCTTCAAATGGAAAATCATTCGCAAAGAAATTGGCTTTTTTCCGCTTTTGAAAAAATAAAAATGAGCGATTGTTATCGCTATTATTATCGTTTGTGCACACAAAAATGTTTACGAGATTCTGGTGTTACCAATGGGTTCTATGGGACCTATCTCTCGTTCTCTGTTTACGTCTCTCCCTCTCTCTCTCTCTCTCTCTCTCTCTCTCTCTCTCTGTCTGTCTCTGTGTGTGTGTGTAAGAGAAGAATACACGCACGAGTCGAGCAACATATTTCGGATTTAAATGGATTTTTGTTTTTTTATGAAGCAAAGAATTTGCTATTCTTTTTACGCCAATCTTTTACTTTCATTTCGTAAGCATTTTTGCGTTATGAAACGCGGTAATGAGTGCCAGTGTTTCAACAAAACTGACGTTTACATAAACATGTGAAAAAGAGGAAAAAAATGTTATTAAAATATAAATAAAATGATATAAAAAGATAGATTTTGCTGCATCACCCAATTTTTATCCAACCAAAATGGAATTTCATTGAGAAATTCTATGGAAAACAAATCCCGTATAGGAAAGAAGAGCAACGAACTCGATAAAAACAAATATTCACCTGATCAACGCATAAAGCAGTGTGAACTTTTGATGAACGTGCAAAAGATAAGCGAAAAATAAAAGTTTTTTTTTCGGTGATTTTTCTTATGCTTTCAAGCCATTGCTCAAACATTTATCTTGGAGCTAGAAATGAAAATAAAACAAAAACAGAAGTAAAACGAATAGAGCATGAGAGAGTAAAACTGAAAATGAAATTTAAAGGCACAAGCAAAGCCCAATCGGGAAAATTTTCGACGAAAAAAAGGGGGCTCACGAGATAAAAATAACAGGCAATGAGCATTATGGTGTAAACGCTCAAACATTCGATATGAAACGAACTTTGGTTTTTTTTTTTTATCTAAGTTCGTCTATCGATGTGCAAAAGCGAAAGGCTTTTTCTTTCCGCTGATGGTTCTTTTTTCTTTCACCCAACTTGAATAAATCGTCGAAAACCGAAATGAAAATGAAGAAGAGGAAAGAAAATGAATGAAGAAAAAAAAAAGAAATCCTCATGCTGCATTCGGATATATACCAGGCAATGATATTTGCTATTTTATTTCATTCGTGATTGATGGTTCCGATTGCATCAATGTTCTATATCTCCCTTCCGAAATATATATGCTCAATTTAAAAATTTATAAATCCACCGTAGCATCTAATGCGAATTGATGCTCGTTTGGCGTGTTTTATTTTGTGAAAGTGAGATTTTGATTGCATTAACAGAGAGCAAGGCTTCAGCAAATCCATCTTTGAACAACAACAATAATAACAACAAAAAAAATCCATTCCACGTGATAGTTCTATGTTCAATTATCCATATATGAAATAACAAAAAAAAAAGTCATTTTTCTTTGAGATGAAGAGAATGCAGGAGGGATTCGAAGAAGTTATAATATTTCACAAGTTTACATGCCCACTTTTTCTCTCTCTCTCTTTCGTAATTTGTGACACTCCTCATTACTCTTCGTTTCCAATATTCGTTGACGCTGAATTCCATCCGTTCGAATTTAATAAATTATCAAGTTTTCGTATGCATCGATATGTCGCACGAATTGAAAATCGTTATAACATTCAAGTTATCATGAAAATTGGAAAAAAAAAAGAAATGTTCACCAAAGACAAGCGATGAAGAAATAGATGATTGTGTGTTCCGCATCAGGCCACACCTAGACAATTATCAAGTGAAGTCATGTCGTGAGCATTTCATGTTTCTTAAAACACTTCATCGTCATTTTAAATGCATTTATACAAAATTAATGATGATTGCCTTTGAAACTTATGTTATTGATTTCCATTGACATGTTTAATGCGACCGCATCCGTTCAAGACAAAACCGAAAACAACGATTGAAAAGAATAAATATCGTTTTTGCTTTAAGCATTGAGTGTTGACACCACAAATCCAACTTACGCGTGGAACCACAATGCGTTAAATCGATTTTCATGCATTTTGAATTTGTTTAATTTGAAATCACACCTTTGATGACACTGTTTTATGTGCATTGTTTTCAAAACGTTTCCATTGAAATCAATCATTTAGCTTTGCCATTAAATAATCACGATTTCTTCTTTTTTTTTTCTTTTTATTTCGTTTTGTTTTTTTAAATCAACAATTAGTTTAATTCATATTTACTGTGGGCAGTCATTCGAACTGGGTTCAGTCATTAATATTGTTTTGATATCAAAATCACTACATTATGTGACAATCGAGTAAAATCTAAATACAAATTACTTCAGTGAATTCATCGTTTAATTCGTTGATAAAATTCTTTTCTATAATCATGTTGTACCAAAATGTATGCATCACCACTGACATATCCAAAAGATAATAATCATCATCAATTGATGATTACGATGGGGAATTAATGTTGTTGCATGTTGAAATAAACGTAAGTCGAAAATATGATAGCCAACAGCAAAAGCAACTGATATGATAAACGAAACGCATTTAAATAGACATAGAAACTGGCTTTACATGTAAACAGACTCATGTCAGATCAAATCAACCCCGATTAGCCATTGACAGATACACACATGACGATTGAATGTTAATAACGATTATTATCGTCTGATAAATTATTTTCTCTCTCTCTCTCTTTCTCTCTCTTTCTTTCTCTCTCTTTCTCTCTTTCTCTCTCTCGCTCTCTCTCTCTTCCTCACTCTCTCTTTCCCTCTCTGGCTGTCTCTCTTTCTCTGTTGTAATGAACATTGTTGCAATCGAATTGTGGTTAAGTTTCCAATTCCAATTATGCATATCATTTTGAATCCGCATAATTACAGATATAATCATGATAATTGCTTTCGCATCATTGATTGCTGTTTGCCATTTTCCTTATATTGTTTATCGTTGAAAATAGATTTTAATGCGATTGTTTTGTAAACGATTTACGTTTGAAAATGAATTGAAAAATTTTCAAATTACTCAACATAATGAATATTTATCATTTCCACAGGATAAATGAATGAATAGGATAATGTTTCAATATTTTGAAAGGGAAATTCGTACGACGAAAAAAGAAGAATGACGAGACAATTTAACATGACATGTTAACAGGGCAAAAAAAAAAGTGACACAAGTATTAATGCGATTGAATTGAGAAAATATTGCCAAGACTGCCGATGGCAATGAAACAACAAAGTTACACAGTTTCATGTCACAATTTGTCACCGTCTTGAAGAACATGTTTGTTACAGCATAGCATAGATATGCTAACATTCATGTGTTAAGCATCATTTTTTTTCTTCTCTCATTCGGAATTCAGTTTCGCTGAATTCGTCGAACATTGACTTTTCCCAAATGGCAAACAACATGCACATATAATCGACGATTAATGTTAATGCATCACATCAAATGCGTTTGTAGAAATTTTTTTTTTCTTCTTCTCTCTTCTTTCGTAATGTCTACGACATTTCATACATATATTTTAAATACATTACACATGAACATTACAACTTGGAAAAAATGGCTATTTATTTCTATGCATGTTATGACTGAACTTCAGTCACAGAAGAATAATGAATTTTATGAATACAAAATATAAATAAAGAAAAACCATCATAAAATCACAATGTGTTGGATAAATTTATTAATGTGTGCAACATTTACTGAGATAATTGATGGCTAATTTGTGCAGAAAATGAAAATGGAATTTAAAAGTAAAAAATGTATTATTATTGCTGATTGAAATGCTTTTAAGCACCACATCACATTCAATTTATAAGAAAGAATCAATTGTATTCAATACCATTCAATCGAAACAAAAATAGAAAAAACCACATATATGTATACGAATTAGCGTGTATTGTCGCATTCGACAGTTTGTTCTATCTTCAATTAAGCAGTTGAAATGAATATTTATATAGTTTACCAAACAATGTATGCCATAGTCACAATAAAATTGTCATTTAATCATTTAAAACAATCAGAAAATCAGCGACAACGCCAACTTATTACTTACTTTGTTTAAATATTCATATTATTTCACCGTATCACCGTATCACATGTCACTGTCAATCAGGATCCTGGTCGTAGTATGAAACAAAGTATAAAATAAATAAGTCATAAATAAAACCAGGCAATGGACGAATAAAAAGTGTAGTGAAAATGAAAATGTTACGTTTTCACATATTGTAATACATATACAGTGTATATACTTGAAATGGAAAAGAGTGCATTCATTTCCCTTGATTTAAATCTCTTTATATGTACGGAACTCAAGTATGTAAATACATGCAGCATAAATAATTGAAAAAAAGAGAGAGAAAATGAAAAAAAAACTAAAGAAAACAACTTATAGCTACTGACGATGTATAAACGAACAGACATTATCGGAATGAATGACAAGAAAATCGTTCTGACTAGATGACGGATGATTGTGCGAAAAAAAAAACAGGCGGAAGAAATATTGATCAAAATGATGGTGTAAACGGTCTCAGAGTGCATAAAATAAATAATACGGAAGGAAATCTAATTTGCATTTGGAAGCATGAAGCAAACAAGAAAACGAAAAAATCAAAATAAAATGAATCCGAAAAATGCCAGCCACCCAAACAAACAAACTAAGTGAAAAAAATGCGAATATTCTTGTTGGCTTACATAAAAAAAAAAAAACAGGTTGTTTTCATTTATGTATACAAAATCGAAGTGAATGTCTGGTGCTTTTTTCTTCTCTTTCCCTCACTCTCAGGATGATGGACAGTACGTCGGCGAGGTTTTCGTGTTATGTGCATATAAATATAACAGTCCAATTGAATTTATGAAGCAAAATTTGTTTCAAAGGCACTTATGGCAGCTATAACGATACGAATAAACCATCTGAATATGACATTCTGAGAAACATGCACGAACATCACCGATGAGCCAGCGTTTTTTCATTCTCTCTCTCTCTCTCTCTCTCTCTCTCTTTTTAGTTCAACGAATTTTACAACCCACTTTATGATGAGTTTAAATATACGTGTTCATAATCAAACATACAAAACGATTTGCATACGATTCACCAGAAGAAGAAAAAAATTAAAAAAAAGGAAAAAGAAGAAGTGAAAAAGAAGAAGTGAAAAAAAAGAAGTAACAACATGCACAATCACACAATGAGGAGAAACAAACAGATTTGTTTTTAATTTAGTTATTAGGCATTGCATTGCAATGCCGCATACTGTGAAAATCAATAAATCTTCTTCGTTCGTTCATTCGGACCGATGAAATTATTAACATGACTTAACAAAATAAATTGAAACTCAAATAAAAGCGAAATAAATTATGAGCAAATTATGATGAAAAATCGAAATGAATGTAATTTTTCGTGTGGTGAACGAAGGCGCTATTTTTGTATCTTATTCTTTACCGGCGTTGGCTAATTCTTAATTGCCATCCAAAAGGTATACTATGAATAAATGCCTAATCTATATGGTAGTTGCTTATGAGTAATGCTTTCGACCATCAAAGGCAATTTCGCTTTTATCTCTCTCTTTTTTTTCTCTCTCTCTCTCTCTCTCGTTCTCACTCTCTCTCTCTGACAGAGTCTATTTTGCAAGGCCAGATTTCTTCGTTTAAAGTAATTTCAAAAATAAATTTCATTTCGTTCCCAAAGCTAGCGAGAATATTTGCAAAGCGATGGAATAAAACAACAATAACAACAACAACAACAATTCATCTGAAATAGTCGTGCTGGTGAATTGTTCTGGCTCATTGGTAATGAGCGAAATGAATTATAAATACGGCATATATTACAATTTAAGCGCGAGAACCATTTTGTGAGATGAATTCTTGAAACACGGAACATTCCCGTGGAATTGCATCGCATTAAATGAAGAAGAAGGAGACAATAATTTATTAGTTGCGAGTCTTTTTTATTTTTTTTTTTCTTTCTCTGTATTCGATTACATAGTGTCGTTGGCGTATATATGATGCGCTCAATGCTCATTCAAATTTTCATACTTCGATATCACTTGAACTAGTGCATAAGCAAACGATGCAATTCACCATTTTCGTAAAGCAACCGATTATTTTTCGTATGCCGATTAGCCTTCTTTCGCTGTTTGTATGATATTCCCGACTAATAAATTATGGGAAGTTAAGCGTTTGTTTCTGTCTCGTAATTAAGCTAAAAAAAAAAGAATGGAGAAATACGCGCTCTCGTGAATCGAATGCAATCAACTCATTGCTTCAATGTACTCATATGCATTGAATGCAAAATGTTTTTTTGTAAATAAAATCGGGAGAAATATAGAGATAGATAGATAGAAAGAGAGCGAGAGAGAGAGAGAGAGAGAGAGAGAGAGAGTGAGTGAATGAGAGAGAGGGAGTGGGAGAAGGCAAAAAAAGAGCGAAATAAACGACAGTTAAAAGTTTTTGTGCCTTTTAATCCCGAGACAGACTAAACGTATTGATTTTTGATTTCGTACAAATGCTAAAAGCAGAACATTGTGTCGCATCGTAGAATCAGTTTGGATCGAAGCAAAGCGGAAAGAATTTGTATAACAAATGCAATAGATAAATCCATGGATCTTAGTGTGCGTTTTTTTGTTTTGCATGACTTTACAAAGAATAAAGGCAACTGATCCGATGGTATTGCTTCGCTGAGCATTCGACCTCGGGCAAGTGCAAGGATATTGATGACTAGCAATACGACAAAAATACATACACATGCAAAAACGTACTCAAAATTGTATGATACAACCAATAGAGACATGGAGAGAGAGGGAACAAAAAAAAAAACAATAACTTCACTAAGCAGTTCATTAGCGGCAAACTAAGCGTTTATCGTTCGAGACTGTGAGAATTGTACGACGACGACGACGATCGATCGATTCATTCACATCTATTTTTCGCCTTTATTTATGTGTGTGCATAAATTTACATTTTACTGTTAGTCTGTTGGCATTATGAGAATGAAGTGCTTCAAATGAACTGCTCTCTCTCTCTCTCTCTCTCTCTCTCTCTCTCTCTCTATGCATTGGATTCGATTGCTGCCGTGTGACTGTGGATGTGTTTGCATGTGCATCTTTCACATTTGTTACTGTTGTGTGCCGACTTTCAAAGGAAAACTCGTTATTGATTTTATAAATTGGTAAATGGTCAACAAAATGGCCAATAAATTAAGTGAGGTCCTCTCTTTCTCTTGTTCCACTCAATCCCACCACCATCTCTCAGTCTTTCAATCTCCAGTTACTTGATTAAGATTCTGGTGTAACATAAATTCTATAGAAATTATTTTCACTTGCAATTTTAGCATCGTTTACATCTGTGGTCTCTATTGCAATGGATGCTTTAGATATGCATATTTTATGCAAAATGCTGTACACATATTTACTTTTGCTGTGTATAAGATTTTAAATAAACAAAATCTTGTTGCCAATTGCCTTGGGGATTTTCTTACCTCAACGGCTTTGACGATAAGACTTTTGCAGTTAAGTCATATGCTCGGATTATTCATGCAAACAAAATGATAATTTATTATTTAAATGCACTTGTTGCGGTTTTAGTCAACATTCTATAAAGTCATTCATGACTGAATGTTAATGAATTTTATTGAGTTGCAAACTGAATAGCCAGAGATGAATTTACTTCATTGTTGAGATATGATTTCAAGCTTTCAAATAAATACAGACAAAACTGAAAATGACAACAATGTCCGAATAAATGGTTCAATTAGTTTAAATTAATGACGATTAAATTACGCTGAACCAGTTTACGTGATTGTTGTTGTTGTTTTTTTGCCACTTTCGTAAATGCCATTGTGACCGGCATTTTTAATTACTTATTTCGCATATTACAATTAACAAAACTGTCAATGATTAAGATAATTGAAAAGAAAACAAACTATTTCATGAAAGTAATAAACTTTATTACTGCAACTAAATGCACGAACCAGTAAAATAAAAACAAATAAAGAAATCATGTAAAGAAACGACGCGCATTTTGTTTTTTTCGTTTGTTTTTCTTTTTCTTTTATTTCATTCACATTTTCTCATTTATTGTTAATTGCGTGCAGTTAATTGGATTTAATTAAATTTTGCATCATTTTAGCTTAAATGTCAGCGATAACAATAACAATAATTATCATGCACATGAAATGTGATAAAGCCGATTAATCCGATGGAATTAAATAACCATTTCGGAATAGAATGCATTAGAAAATGTGATTCGATGTAAGTGAAAATGGTAATATTTGAAACGGATTTTAATTTCAACATGAAAAAGTGTTAAAAAACCATACTCGTCTCACAATTGAATTCGATAAACCCATTTCATGACGAAGTGGTGAAAATGTGCACGAACCCTTGAAATGAAATGAAATTTCAACTTTATAACTGCAAAAGGAAGACACTTGTTCACTCCATTTAATAAACATAACACGCACCGCGTGCGATTTTCCTTTGTAGCATCCTCAATCGAAACGATTTTGTGCGTTATGTATTTCTCACATTTGTATTGTGTCTATGTGGCTCAACAGTGTGATTATCCTCCACTTGATCCCGAAATTCATACCCGTATGTTGCATAGCTGTACTTTTCGCTGTGTGTGTGTGTGTGTGTGTGAGTGTGTGCGTCTAAATTAAATTTTCGATATTTCCCTTTTGTACCAGCTCACGCTCTTCCATTATGTATGAGTTCTTTATCATTAACTCCAAACTCAATTTAAAATTGTACAAAAATGTTTTTCGTTCGCTTTGTCAAAATAATTTTTTTTTTCTCTGTCTCCATCTCTTTCCTCTCTCTCTCTCTCTCTCTCTCTCTTATTCTCTCGCTCTCTACAAGTAACGGAAATCCCAAAGCTAATCCTACACCTAACTGAGCGGCAACGAATTTTAATATCATTCGCTTGAGACTGGGTTTTACAATTCGCCATTTTACAGTGCGTTACTTCTAAACGGATTTCAAATATATACGAGAACATAAATCCACGATGAATGAAGACAAGCAAAAATATACTGGATGAGAGAGTGAGTAAGAGAGTGAAAGAGAAAAAAGAGAAAGAGAAAGAGAGAGAATGAGAAAAAAAACGAACGAACGAACAGGCGAACGTAATTATTCCATCTGACACATTAAATTGCGAGATAATAACAACAGCGTCGAACAACCGCAACAAACGGAAAAATTGTAAAATATTCTGACGCGTATGCTGTGAGGGCTAAATGTTCATGTGCTTATATTAAATTCCATGCATTATTTGATAAAATGGATCACACTAGTCACACATGAATTATACTAAACGACCACACGCTGCCGGAATACAACATACAGTCATGTCACCGCATTAACAATGCACATGATATGAAGAAAGAATGAAAGAACGAACGAATGAAAAAAAAAACACACATAGCACACGATATGACACATTTGATAGGAGAAATGAAAAATCTATGGCATTTATTAAAGGTAATTTGCGATATGTACAGTTCAAACCAATCGCCGCCTATACATTAAAGGAGAAATTGGGAGAAATGAAAAGAGAAAATCGCCGTTATTAATAATAATGCATTTGTGAAACCGTTGCATTGCCATTTATTTGTGATCCTATTAGTGCCATTAAAAATGACACATTCGGTAAATTATTTTATCAAATTTTACCACATTAAGCTAAATCGAACGAAATAGAAATGCTGCATGGCGATTGTTTGGCATGACAACTTTATATATACACTCTCACATATACAGAGCAAAATTCTCTTTGCACGAAATCAAAGGAATGAATGGCATAAGAAAATCAGACAATAAAAGTGCGAATTGCCAAGCCACAATTTGTATACATTGATGGTTTCATTTGATTTCATGGTAGATAATTTCCAAATGTGTCAAAATCACAAACGCAAATTATTAAATGAACAAAACCTATGTCGCTTCGACCAAACAACTGTGTGACACATCAGAAAAAGTAATCGACAATAAGAATAATAACAACAACAACAACAAAAGGCAATGGTTTTGGGAAAAACACGACATTCGAATGAAAAGACAAAAACGAAAACTATTCATTTGGTGTGCAATAACCGGCACAAAAGGAGCGGACAATTTTTGGATCGGTGGAAGTGACAATCGCATTAGGCTAATTTTATTGTTCGCCTTGTGTGTGTGTGTGTGTGTGTGCGTATTATTCGATGGAAATGTGACTGTGTTCATTGATACTCCATAGTATTAGTTGCTTCTTTTTGCATTTCATCCTTTTTTTTTCTATTTCTTTGTCTCAATGTGATTCATTCATGTTCTCGTCTGAACGTGTTCACTTATATTCGTACGCACACAATAATAAGAAGAAAGGAACGAAAAAAAATTATTATAATCTAGCCCATTGTTCGCATATATGATTTCATTATGTTTGTCTGTTTTGTGAAACATCTGTCACCCTCACAATTACAAATGCAGTACATGCCCAAGGAGACAACGAAAGATACACGAGTCGAACATTCTCCTCTACTTCTTCTTCTTCTTCTTCTTTTTCCCTGTTTTTTTGCTCGAATAATTTCATTTCTTTTCATTGTGAGTGCCAAGCCGACCCATTCATTTCGTTGCTAGAACGAAGAAAATCTATTTTGGTTTTCAATGTTCATCGCCACGTAAACACATTCTGTTACCGACTCTTGCCGTTCAGTTCATCCTAACGGAAGGATACACACGGGGGCCTGTTGGTGATGTTTTTTGCCTTTGTTACTGCTTTCATTTCAGTTAAATTGTTAGTAAACCTTTTCAATGCCATTTTCCCAAGTCGTTATCTGCTATCTATTAATAAGTGCGTAAGTATGTGTATGATAGCTGTCTCACATGTTTACATTACTACGCCGATTTGTGTTATCTTGTGGTAGATCCCTTCAACACACACTCCACACACACACACACGTTCCGCAATATTTCTGTAACAATTGTGAATAGATAGATTGAGGAAGAGTGGTTTCTTTTTTTGCAAATTACATTTGAAGTTACAAATGGTGGTCAATGGTGGTCATTCGTCCAATGTGCCGTATCATTTTTGGTTTATGGCAAATCAGTTGTAACAGCAGTTAACCTTTTCTTTTTTCTATTTCACTCTTTTACTCATTCACTTGCACACTCTCTCACATGTATGGCACAATGTGCCGGCACATTCATGACAAATATTCAACGCACAAATATGTCATCAAAAGAACCCACACATAAGATGAAAGCAAATAGCATCATTCTTCATTCGATTAACACGAAAAGAATGACATAAATAAAATGAGTTTGGCAAGAAAAACCTCAACCTGGAATCATTTGGCGATTAAAACTTTTTCAAATGTTTCCATTTTGGGATTTTCTTTCATGATACGATGAAAAACCATCATTTTGTTGCATATTTTATGACAACATTTTCACAAATATTTGTGGAGAAAATAAATTCCAAAAAAGGTTTCTGAATTGTTAGATTTTGAGGACAAAAATAAAAGAGAATCAAAAACATTTTTTGTTCGTTTGTTGCTTCTTTCATCAAAAGTGATACGCGCCGTCATTTTCAGTGGGAGTTTATTTGTGCCGATGTTGATTGTGAATTGTTGTGTGTTGGTTGCGTTTATCTCTGATTGATTATTCTATTCAGGAATCGGTAAATCAAAGTCCGTCATCATCGTCATCATTTTAGTTATTGTATGTGCTGACTGTCCAGATGTGACAGAGATGATCAAAAAAAAAGATAGAAGAGAAAATAGCCCATTCTTTTCAGCACACTCGAACACAATCTTTTTGTATGCGTGTTTGATTACTCGAGAGCAATAATGTTACATCAGCCATCCATCGCCAAAACCAAATAAATTTAGAAGAACAAACAAAACAACTCATCCCCACTGAAAATGAAAGTCTCAGAGATGGAGATAGATAGTTGCAGAGAGAGAGAGAGAGAGAGAGAGAGAGAGAGAGAGAGAGAGAGAGAGAGAGAGAGAGAGAGAGAGAGAGAGAGAGAGAGAAAAAAAAAGAAAAAAAAATGAATGGGCCATCGAAGAGCGAGTATCCTGAATAATTTGTATTCAAGTCGGAACACAGTCGACAAATTTGATTACGCACAGTGTGTATGTGGCAATGTGCACAACTCACCATCCATGTCCAATATTTGATACAATAAAACATTGTGAACGAACAAAAGAGGCGACGAACAAACAACAACAGTGATTGCAATAAAAACACAAAGATTTCAACAGCGAAAAACCATTTTGTGTACTGCAATGACGTTCAAATACCTTTATCGAACTCTGTCGTTCGTTATCCCACTCTTTCTCTTTTTCACGATCACAATCACACGCATTCTCTTTCGATATTATGCGTCAATGTTTGTTACTGTGTTCAATAAATGCTATAAATCACGTAGAATTTTCTTTTTTTTTTTATTATTTTATTATATCCTCAGTCCTCATGATGTCTGCTCATTTGAAATGTGTTCATATATAAAAATGCATACATCCGAAACGAATCGGTTCAGTTTGTCATCCAATAAGCTAATAAATGCCAAATAATAAATCGAAAATCGATAACAAAACATAAATTCTTGTTAATTAGTTGAATAAGTTCCCAGACAATGCAACGCATTTTGAAGATCGTAAAATTTACTAATTGGAGAGAAAAAAAACGTCATATTTATTTCGAGAGTGGAAAAAAACAACAAGAAAATCAAATTCCAATATGAATTGGAATGAGAATGCCCAATGAATGGGTTTGTTGAATTGAAACCAGCATTTTGGATTCGAATGTTTTTTTTTTTCCTTTTCATCTTGCTTTTTGCATTTACAATGGTCAAAACAAATTGAACAGAAATGAATTTCAAGCGAATCGAACCAGACAATGTGTTATTTTAAATTAATTTATTGCAGTTTTATGGACAAGCTGGCGCTGATTTGTGAATACTCAAAAGAAATACAAAATTGAACAAAACAACAGCAATGGAATAAAAAGCATTTTTCCTATCTATCGATTTGCTTTGTCAAATTGTTAGTTTTGATGCACACAATTCCCAGTTTCGTCCAATCGTTAAATACAATTATCCAATTTTTCATTCGTTCCGAAGCCGGTACTATTTTTTTTTGTCCTCAGTATTTCTTCATGACATTTTTCCATTGTCCGCTTTAATTGAATTTATTTTTAATGCTCACGACTCACAAAATTAAACTGAAATGGTGAGATTCAATTGTGCTGAGGAGGTCTTTTGTTGCCACTACATACAATAAACGAGAATGAATAAGTGAGAAATCGAAATGGAACCCTATATTATCCTGGCATGGTGGTTTGCTCTTCCAAGCCCAAAATATTCAAGTTGAAAAGCATTCGACAATTATAAATGTAAAATCCGATTTGGTTTGATTGTTGCAGTTGCTCGAATTTCTACCTATGGTGCACGCATATCATCATATAGTATTGTTATTGTTTTGCACCCTTCATGCCAAAGATTACTTGCATTGCGGCAACTATACCGTGACTTATAGTCGATGCATCCCAGACACATTTGAATTATTTTTTCATTTTTCAAAGAGTCCCACGTGCGCACGGCTTCACCGTGCTCGCACATGTGATTTGTAGTTAGCAAATGTAGGAACATCGCAATTCAAAATTGTCTGTACTGGTGCGTTGTTAATTGGACGTCACTGCGATTAAAATGAAAATTTATCATTATCATCATAGCTGGATTTGTGCGTATGTGTGTGTGTGTGTGTGAGCAGCTTTATCGTCATCTCAAACATAGTTTTGCTATCAGTGTCAGTGATGCAAGGTTTGGCGAATGGTAAAGCCATTTATTAAGAGTTGTTGCATATACAAAAAACTAAACAACAACAACATCAACTCGTATCTGATCGCTTGGGCACACTCATTGACATGAATCGCTTACACAGCGACAATACTTACCGCATCAATATTACAAAAAAAAAAAATTGTTTTTTCTTTTTTTTTTGCAACACTAGGTATATTCTTCTACTGCAATTACTACGGTTTTTCTGTGTTTCATATTCACTTACCTGCCAATGGTGCATGCTGTATGCACGCAGTATCCATCTCAAATGATATGTGTTGCAATAGAGAGAACATAGCACTGATTCACAATTCGTGTGTGTGTGTGTATTTTTTCGTTTGTTCATTCATTCACATTCTATTCGTAGTTTATTTGCTCAAATTTTAAACCTCATCGTTTAACATCGATGTGTGTTGTTGTGCCTGGTGTGACATTCTCAACATGTTACCGCCACTCATTTTCGAATGCATGCAACACAAGTCTTTCTCTCTCTTCCCCCCCCCCCCCCTCTCGCTCTCTCTCTCTCTATCTCTCTTTCTCTCTTTTATTCGTCCTCTCAGAATGTGAAATCTCTGCGTTTCAGTTTGTTAATTTCTTGTCATGAAGACGACTTCGTACCATGATTCTCATAGTTGGCATGCTCGTTTACTCTCTTTCATTCTCTCACTCTCATTCTTTCTTCACACTCTCCCAAGAGCTCTTGCACTTCTCAATTGCACACGGATGCATTACACAACAACTAAATGCCAAACTACTCCAGCATATAAATTCTATAAATATATGTCAATTTGTGTGACGCAGTCTGTTCAAATGTCATACCATTATAATGATAAATTTATAAAGCAAACATACGAACATTTACATCGGAATCAGTTGAGCATGAAAACTTCCCTTTAAAATTTACAGTGATATCGTTATGCAGTCAACATTAAATTCATCAAAATGGTAGATTTTGTCTTACCAATTCCAATTGTATAGGAAATTGTACTTGAAAAAGGTCTGGCATGTAATTTAAGGTGAAATTGGTATACAAATTCGTAAACTTCAATCCTTTTTCAGTACTCTATAGATAATTATACATTTAAATCTGTTTTGTTTGAAGCAAAGAAAATTCGATTGAAAACTCAATGCAGCATATAAATGTGTTAGGGGAACTATGCTCGTTGCATTTAATGAAATTGACAGAGCAAATGAAAAACAAATTGTGTAAAAGTAAAGTGAGAAAGAGAAAACAATAATTGACAACAAATGTGAAAATTTACAAGTCAAATTCAATTTTCGTATGTATATTCGTAATTTCCGAAGAAGTCAAGCTGGTTGATTTTGAATCAACCGTTATTATGGATATGTTTGCATGGTCAAGTTTCCCATAATATTTTATCCCATTCAATGTTAGCTTACTGGTAGACAATCTGATTAAGAAATTTTTGACACGAATGACAATAAACTAAATGCCCATTTTTTTTCCACGTTGAAAACGCCTCTATGATAATTTATATGCACAGCATGTGCTCTGTTCACAACGGTATAAAACAGAGGAAAACGCTAAGCTTGCAAATTCAATCTCATCAGCTTAAACTCAATATTTATAACAATTTATATGTAATGCAACATGGGATCAAAGTTCATATTGTATATAAAATGGTAAAATTTGAAATACAATTTCATGTACAGCATCGAAACTAGAAAAACATGATCTAATTTTGTGAATGGAAACAAGTGCAAATGGTTGTTGCGCTATTGCAACATAAGAATGTATGTATGCTTGAAACATTTCTTTTTTTTACCGAAATTTCTAATTTGAGATGTAATGAATTGGATTTTCACTTGAGTTTGTTTGCCTTTGAAAGGTGAATGCATTTGCAGCAATAAATTTGGTTATCAAATGGTCGGGTGCAAGATGTTCAACCAAATAACCATGAACCAAAAACCATGTTTCACTCAAGCAGCCACTCAAAGTGTATGAGAAGAAAAAAATATACACCAACAACATTTTGTGAGCTATATGAGCTAAAGCAATTGCTGAAGCAAGCCATTTTATTGGATGTCTGTGTGTGGTGGGTGTATGTGTGTGTGTTAGTTTATTTTTTTGTGTGTTCACACAATCCAGTCGAATTGTAAAGTGTGCCAAGCACAGCGCCGAGATTTTCACAACTCATTTATTTTTACACAGTAACACAAGCTCCTCGTAGTTGGAAATGCGTGTTTTTTTTTGCTCATCTTCTGCTTCTTCTTCCATCTCTTGCTAGGCAAATGTAATTAATATACATGACATTACAAGAAGATTACTCAAATGTGCAAACAAATTTATTTCAAATTTTGTATTTTTCACATGTTCTATACACAGACACTTACATTAACTACCTGAGCCCATGTCCATTCACATCGTATGCCATTTCAGTTGAATGTAGCATGGTTCATTTATTCAAATGTTGAACAACACATCGAACTAGCTGGATTTAATTCAAAGGTTTGGGATGATTTGCGTGAAACTGGTTCAGCTTTATTCATAACTGTTGGTTTTAGTCAAATGAAAAAGATTAAATAATATATAATATATATATGTGTGTGTGACAGACAGTGGACGATGTGGTGTTGATACCGGCTGTCAACTAAAGTGATTCGGTTATGAGTTTTTTTTTTTTCGTATTTTCATTGAAATGTTGAATAAAATGGTAGTGTGCGTACATGCGTGCATGTGTATGCAATTCATTTTTGTTTAATGGATGAAGCATTTAAAATCTAACCGCTAAAACTCCACTTTGCATTAATTGATCTCAACATGCATTGCATACAAAATATGGATTTTCCAATGCTATCCATTCATTTATATGGATTGCGTGCATGCACATTGACATATCACATGCAATTTATCGTAATTTCCAATTCTGTCTATTCATCCCTCTTCTTTGTCATCATTCACATATCTCTCCTTCTTTTTTTTTTTTTTTTTTTCGACTGGGGAGACGACATTTTATTTCGGAATAAAATCATTGCTCAATCACATTGCAATAACAATAATGTCATCTCAGATGTGCTTTGATTAAATCAAAAATTTTCACACATTTGTATATTCAATGTTCATGTCATTGTCATGTGGATTCACGTGTATCCACAACCATTGCAAATACCATCGATCTTTAGTTTGGTTCGCAAATATTGATCTAATCAAAGCGTCCGACAGTTTGTTTAGTCCCCTTCCAGTACACAATATTCTCATTCCGAATTAATTATGAGCCAGGATTTGATTTCCCATGTATAAACAACCAAACTGTGTATGCTTAGAAAATTTTACAATAATAATAATATGCAAAATACATCGGTGTTTTGTAGGTATTTGATAATCATGGGATCCGCGAATGGGCCGACCTCAGGGTTAAATATGTGGAATATTGTATGATATATGCAAATTATTATTTATAAATGGAAAATTAGAATGTGTTTAAAATGTTTACTCGCGTATTTATGTTATTTGATGGATGACAACCAACCCGTCGAATTTTGCACAAAATGTGTCTAGTTACAAATTGCGATGTAAAATGTTTACGCATTTGACATGAACGCATTTCACACACACACACACACACACACACATAAACACGCTGAATCCACAAACATGTTGGTTATTCACAAACTATGTTTTGATGCTATTTATATGTATGGGCATCAATGAAGCTGAAGCAATATCGACATGCCAGCCACTCTTGCATTTGATTATAATTCTTCGCATAACACTATCAAATATTCAATAAATTCATTGAATTCAGCCTCAAAAACAAGAGCCAAATTATTGAAACCGGCATAATTAGATAACAAATGCAGACTAATTTACATGGCACTCGACACCGGTACACATACACAGAGAAAGAGAGAGAATCATACGCACATTTATTCCACTTAAATTTGAAATTCAGGAATCGAAGAGATAAATGAATAAAAGCAAAAAATCGAAACTAAAACCAATGTGGTCACTTCATTTGAACCATTATTTATGCGTTTAACATTTTACTATTTTTTTTTGTTTTTTTTTTTTGGCAATTGATTCGCAATAATTTCGATTTCAAACATTTACGAAATCTAGAATGTAATAGCCAAATGGGAAAATCATAATGAATTAAGTTTACACGCAATTCAATCAATTTTTGTTACCATTCAAAACAAATAAATAAAAATATTTTAATTTAATTTTATGAAAATTACTCAACGAAATAAAAATCGATATTAAGCATGCGGTTTGTTTGCACGAAATATTTCATTTTTAATTAAAACTTATTCAACCATGAAATCTCATCGTCCAAAATAATTTAAATCAAATACAAATAATAATCGAAAATCTGGCAAATTAATGATTTGCGATCCTTTTTCGGCATTTTGAATTTCCGTCAAATTATTATTTAAAATGAATTTGAGCAAATTAACAATTGCAGATTAAAAATGTTGAAAAACAATGTGTAAATCTTGAAATATAAATGATATGCGAAGCACATAAATATCCATCTAAAATGGATAAATCTATATTCGATGAAATATTCACAGCGACCATTAATGCATATTTAAAAGCGTTTTTTTTTCGGTTTTATTTGTATTAAAACAGAAATGAAATGGTTATTTGCATTTTATTAAGAAAGGAAAATGTTGTTTTGATGATAATGATGGTGATAATGGTTGGCATCATCGTGTGTCTTTGTATTTTTGTGTCGACGCATGCTAGTCTTTGCTCGAAAAAAGCATTCTCATGTATCGATTCATAAGACAGACACGTGCAGAACGTCTCACTCCTTAAATAATATAAAATACAAAGGAAACACTGAATTGCGGTTGAAAATACAAATGAAAAGTTTTTCATTTAGTTTTATTTTGACGATGCATACGCAGACAATACGATTTTCGCATGATCTAACCGCCAGAAGAGAAATTAAATGAGAATTTTGCGAATGGAAAACACACCACATGCCGTTTGTGTATTTGTAAACGAAGAAAAATCCATGGTATTTTTGCATATCTTAAAACTTTCAAAAGTCGACGAATTACCTTAACCAAGTCCATACGCAACCACATTCGAACACACATACATATCAAAATGCTATGATATTTTTCTCATCGTTTTCTTTGCTCACTGTCTCTATTTTTCTTTTCGGCACAAATTTATTATTTGGCAATGGGGAGCCGTTTATAAAATACATTTTTAGGGAATTTTGAGCATAAAATGCTCGGATGCTAGCGATTTGTTTGTCCATCTCCCTTTCCATTGAAAAATTCATTTCTCACAACGATGCAATTCAATGGCGTATCTACAGACAGAGTATAGTTTATGTGTGTGTGTGTGTGTGTATGTTTCTGTGCTATTGCAAAAGAAAACATATAAAAACGATGAAGAAAAACGACACACACATCGACATCACAACCTTTCATTTGGCCCAATGCTCTTCTATCGTTGAAAATGTGAATCGAATATTTTCTACCATTGCTCGTAGCAAAAGCAGACAGTCGCAGTCTCACGGGATTAATTTTGCGACGAGTTATGAAGAAACGATTCCTTTCACATCTATTTCCTCCGCTATATTCTTTCATCATTTTCCTTGTTGGTTTCGTGAGTAGGTTTTTCTCTTTCTTTTACTTTTTCGTTTTTTTTTTTCTCTCTTCTTTCTGTTGGCTCTTTTCGTTCATTCGTTACCCTCGTATCAAAAAGTGGTATGAAAAAAAATTACATATTTTATGTCGGTGTTTCGTTGCAAGTTCGTACGCAGTACGCATTCTTTACGTTTGATAAAGAATGCAGCATTTGCTAAAATGCGGATGGAAATGATTGGAATGTCGAAAATGGAGAGAAAGCAGCAACGAAGGAAAAAGCGAGCGAGTGAAAGGGCGCTCGCATACATTTATTCGCCGTCGTCGTCGATGTTTTTGTTATTTTTTTTTTTTTTTTTGTTTTGTTTTGCCACGGACTTGTATCGAATGAAAATGAAATTTTCCCATTCGTGCACAGTTTTCTGGCGAATAATAAATGAAGAAATGCACTTACCAAACTCAATTGACGACCCCTTAAACATTTTACTCACTTTCTCTTCATTTGATGATCAACGGCATCATCCATAATCTTTTTCACTGGTTTCGACCGAAGAACAAACCATCTTTTCTTTTCTTACAGTCCATATATTTGGTCATGTATTTTCATTTTCTTTCGCTTCGCGAAAGATACTTCGCCCCATTTATGCATGAATCCATACCATTGATACATAGTTACGTTAACCTCTCTCACTAATGCAATATTTATTTTAAAACATTGTACAATGTACACATTCATACAATGCATTCATATGGACACTATATGTTTTGGTTTGATGACCTGCTATTGCTCATAAACATTGGCATTTACGATGGAATGCCCGATAGGTATATGTATGTTTTCTTGATGGATACTCTTTGCAAAAGAATGTACAAAGAGCATTTTTAAAATTCTCCATCGCAAATGCATCGATTTCAATGTGCGATAAGATGACATAAAGAAAGGAAAAAAAAAAAACAAAAATTTAGGGTGAATTGAGTTTCGATGGGCGGGGAAAAAATGTACAATTGAACAAATAACAATAACAAATGAATTACAAAGTTTACATTCATGGAATTTTTTTTTTTTTATATTTTTTTTCTCAAATGATGGTCCTCTCAAGGGGAGATAATAAATAAGTTTATACATTCTTTTGGCTAAAGAAAAATGCATTTTTTATGTTCATCTCACACCTAAAATTCCAAACACAACTTGACACATGAATGCAATGGCAATGATAATGGTGATTATGTGTTTGTGTTGGCAATGGCGACAATATAAGTTTCACCGTTGATAATAGGATACTGATGAATATTATTGCTGAATATATTAACATTATTGTTATGATCATCATAATAATGTTTTATTGTTGGCATTGAGGCTCTGGAAAACTGTGGCATTTATTCATTCATTCATTTTCAAAGTGAAATAGCCATCTCAATTTGTGCAATGTAATTCTAACCAAGTTTTATTCGCAATCGTGGCTAAATTACATGCGATAAATTTTTACAGAACACGTTCGTTCGTTCAACGCGCCATGTTCATGTATTACATTTTTTACGTGGCATTGCATTTTGCAAATTAACACACACGCTCATTATTTTCTGCCATTTGATGTCAAGTAAATTCCTAAGAATAAGCTATGAACTGAAAGCGCGCCTTTGCTGTTGTTTGTTTCAATAGAAGAAAAAAAAGATGAAAAAGAAGAAATATTGAATATAAAAAGAGAAAGAAATAAACAAAAGCACGTTGGAAATGGAACTGGTGCCATCGCAGCAGCAGCAGCAGCAGCATCGACAATATGAACAGAAAACAAAACCGAAAGACTAATTGGAAAAATTGCATTGAATTAACAACACATTCCGTTTTATGTGTGCCCGCTTCGCTTTTATAATAAATAAAGTGACTACCTGTCACGGGATTGGTGTGCGAAATTGCACTATCGAGTGAATTACGATGAACATATTCTTGCACTAGCAGTTTGTAGTGTGAAAGTGATTAAAGTGGAATGTGAAGAAATAAAGCAAACACACACTTAGACATGCGATTGAAACAAAAGAAAGATATTCAACCAAGCAATTTAGAACCAAGGTAAAGCAAACGAAAGAGTTAGATAGAGGTAAGAGACAGAAACCGAGACAAAGAAATAGAAGTGAGAGAGAGAGAGAGAGAGAGAGAGAAAAAAAATTGCATCACTCCCATGGCATCTGAGTTCGTGTGACTCAAGAATACATGAAAAACACATAAACTTCTTTGAAAATGTGCACTGTGTACACCAGGCACACATCTTTCTCACTTTTTTTCATACTCTTGATGGGAATAGACGGTTTCGATTCGGTTTCTATGCGCTGCTCCATATTTTCATCATCGTCTTAATTAACTTTAATGCCTTCTTCCATTCAAACAGCCAGCATTTTTGTGTACACTTCGAATGAATATCGAACGAATGAGAAAAAAGATGAAAAAAAAAAAAAAATGAACGAACGAACGCACACACATACACAATGAAAAACATAAAAACGAAAAATATTCAAGTGCAAAAAGCGCTGAAAATTATTCAAGTCACGTTAAGCAATATTTTCTTTAAGGGCGATGAGATACAGGATGAAGATGAGCATTTGCGGCATCGTCGATGGCATCGGTACTGGCGCTCGTTTAGAAATTCACAAATTTATGAGGTTGTCGGAATTAGAAAACACTTGGGATTCACATAGCTGCATTAATGCGAAAGTGCATTTTAAATGAAGCAAAACCACCGAAAGGAATATGAAATCCAAATTTACTCGAATACATTATTAGAGAATTTGCTTTGGTTTTAAACTTTGAATTATGGTGGTTGAGTTTCTTTTCGAGATTATCTTAAAAGCAAAAACAAAGCAGTTAGGGATTTACTAATTACCATTCAATTTCGAAGATGCTTTTATTTTTTTATTTCTTGCACTGATTCACTGAATTATCGAATCGGACATAAGTTTGGATTATAAATATCGACATCGACATCGACATCGAATGAAAATTTTTGATCAAAATGAAATTTGACTGGTTTTCATTTGATGCACAACCATCTATTTGGCCTGACCGAGTCAAACATGATATTTGCCTGATTGCACATGTCTGAATCTAATCCATACTTTATGCTGCTGGATCACAATTTACCAACTTAAGCAAACAACGTGCGTTGCGTTCTCATTTTTATGATATGATATTCGGTGTGGAATGGTGTGGTGTGTGGCGAAACCGTGGTGCTATGCATAGATTTAGACAACAAACAATTTGTCAAACAAGAAAAGCATTAAATATTCATATGGTGTTAACATGCACGATTCTCGGCTTTTTGATGCTCTCTAACTGAAGCATCGTCAAAAAGTACAAGCTACATATGAATTTTTTATCGGCCATTGTGTTTTTCTATAACTCAGTTAGAATACAAAATTCTCTCGCACCCTGATGCTTGATGCTTTGATCGGCTTTATCAAAATCACAAATGATGAAGCCGGTGTTTTTTTGTTTTTTTTTTTTACTTTTTGTATGGTTGTTGCTTTCTCCTTTTGATGGGATTAGTAGCCGATGCTATGCATTCAATCATTCAGTTTGCTTTGTTGCTGTTATTTATCACACAAAGCCGCAAAAACGCAACGAAAAAAAAAAAAAAAAAAATAAGAGCCTGTGTGAAGGATCGAGCGATGCTCGTTTGTCGGGCTTTTCGATAGAATGCAAATTGGATAAGTCTTAAATAAATATTTGATGAGGTTGACTTTGTGTCGAGCGTACATCATTCTCTTTTTCACTCTAGCTTCGCTCATTTGTTCACTGTCTCTTGCCCGTCTCTCTCGCCAGACATTTTGCTCATTTCAAATCATTTCAATAGACCGTCTTCTGCAATAAATCGACAATTTTTTTTTTTCTTCATTCGTTTCAAATGCACACAGATAAGTCGCGCACGTGGGGGTATGAGTGTAACGTGCCTTTGTATTAATTTTATTATTTCTGGGTCACTAGGAATATGTATTGAAGCACTGGTGTGATATAAGACCTTTAAGTTTGGCATTTACTCAAGGTATAAAGAATTCCAGCCATTAAAGACACGTGATTACATTGTGCCTTTTCTTTGTCAGCTTCTTTACGAACCAATTTCTTCTTTATTTTTCTCTCACTCTGTGTGTGTGTTTCTTTTTCTCGTTTTGCTTTTCCTTTTCTGCAACGTTGTTTGCAACTACAATGAATGCGACATGAATTTGGCATAAAAACCCAACTTAATGATTTATTTTAACGAGCTGCTCTCCATTTTACGTTCGGGACCGAAAGAAATGTGAACCAAAAAAAAAAAAAAAAAAGTAAAAAAAAATAAAAAAATAAAAAAATCAAGTGAAAATAAGAGCTGTTAGAGTCAGCAACTTTGTGAAGAAGGTTTACATCGCTCAGAGAACAGAGAACAGAGGGCAGCGAATCGAGAACAGGAATAATTCAAGGAGAACGGAAAAAGGAAAATGAAACACGCTCTAAGAATACTGCCACATTTTTTTTTAGAAGCACTATAATTCACTTGGGCTCAAACCACCTCACTACTGTGCTACAATATTGCAATCACTTTATTCAAGCAACATGAATTCACAAAAACTATTTTCCAAGAGCTTTATGCTCGCGAGAAAACTATTTAAATTTATTTTTGAGGTTATAATTAAAAAAAACAACTATCACGAGACTTGCAAAAGAGGGCACGAAAGAAAGGAAAACGATATTGAAGTATCAGTATCTGTATTGTACTAAATATTATAAAATATGCATTGCACATACATGGTTGCCTATCTGATAAAAAAAAAAATCACGAATTTCAACACTTATCCACCTACGACAACAGATTGCACTATCATCAATGTTTTAATGCATATTCGCATACGAAACAGAACGAAAAAAAAAATTGTAATTTGTATTTGTAATCACCCGCAAATGGAAACAAATAAACACATTTTTTATTATCGAAATTGAAGATATGAAGCGAAAAAAAAAAAATTCAATCAAATCCAAAGCGAATTCATGCATCAAATTAGAGTTCGTGGTCAATAAAATTGAACACAAAATCGCAAACGCTATAATTATTCGCATACAAAATAAACATTAGTAGTGCATTTTGTAAATGAAAATTCAAGCAAACACCAGCTTATTTTCAATGAAAATACACTGCAAAATGCTTTGATTATACGAGATTTGTTGAAATTTACCAAGTAAATATTGTTGTAGCACATGAAAACCATGTACTACTATTCAATAAATTTAGTGCAATGACTCGCATAATTATTTTGCGCATTATCATTGTTAGTTGGTGGGGGGCAGTGGTTGGTTTTTTTGTTTTTTTTTTTTTTTATTTATTCAGTTTGTTTGTATACATGGTGTCGGTTTTAGTGTACGAAGAGGAATCATTACGGGCATAAATCAGATATGGTAATTAAGGGCAACGATTATTCAATAAAATCGCAATATTTCAGCATCGACAATAAGCTTTAGTGGTTTTGACCAGAAACACCGCGTCGCATCATTGTTTCATGGTATAATCACAAAATGTGTTTGCTAAGCGCAATTAAATATCCAAATTTTTCATAAATGAATTTTCAAATAGCTTTGCCACATCGGCATAATTGTATACCCATGTTGATCCATTATAGTATTAACAAACAAGCTCAACAAAAAGTAAAAAAGAATGTCTAGAGAAAATGTATTTTTCCTGTATCGCTTCTTGTGTTATGGTTTTATTTTCGAGTATTGTTAGCATTAAAAGTTGAAAAAGGAATTCCTATTCATACATTTATTCAAAAGATATTATTTCAGTTAAAAGTTGCTTTTAGAATTGTCCATTATCATCATTTATTAGCCCAGAATATTAATTATTCTTTTCTTTGAATCAATTTCCATTGAATTTGAAAACCGAAATAAGCTCAAATCATGTTGAAAATGCTAATTTTTCGAAAATTTCCGTTACGGATGAGGAAATGACTACATTTTTTTTATCAACTCCATTTTATCTGTCGACCTCGTTGATGAGCTCATAATTTGCAACTAGAGGATTTTCAGCAAAGAAATACGAAGAAAATTCAAATTTCAATATTTTTTTTTTTTCTTCGATATTGAAAATTCATTTCAATTCAAGCAATTTTGTAAATAGTTTATCCTCTTTTCTAAAAAGAGATAGAAAGAGAGGGATCTCTGCGTGTGTGTTTAGCAAATCATTTTAAAAATGCCCTGTGTTCAGCTAAGCCAAACAATAAATACAAAGATTGTGGTGAACAAACAACGGTCAATAAATGAAAGTGTTTTTGATGTGAAGCATGCATGTGGTGCTTTGCTATCAGTAGAGATTACAACTTCAAATCAGATCATACAATAGCGAATATTGAGTGAACGCATAGAGCTTTTGATTTCGATTAGTGTTTGTTGGCATATTTGCGTATGTTGTATGCTTGCTGTGACCTCGAATCATAATACCGTCATTCATTTTCCGGTTTCCGTCGTTTTTCTCTTGGTTACATATTCAGCGAGATTGTGTGTGTTCGTAAACTTCGAAGCGCCAATTCTTCTTCGGTTTTATTATGGATTTTCCTATCTTTTTTTTTGTTGTGCCCTTTTTCATATCCACGCGATGAATTGGTGATGATTCCATTTTTCGTTCTCTCTTTGTCGCTGCATCCCAAATATGGCATTTGTCGTCGTCGTTGTTGTCGTCTTATTATAACGCATACAATTCTGCTTTGGCTGTACGTGTGAGAGTTTGTTTGTTTTGGAATATGATGAAATCATCGGAATTTTCATGCTCATTTTCTATGCTTGTGTTTCCTTTTTCTGTTTATCTTTTGCTTTGGCGTGTTTTCGATGCACGGGAATCGGGAAAATACATGATATTTTTGTGTATTTTTGTTTATCTTTTTGCTTTGTCGTTTCGATTTATTCTTTTCTCCATTCCTTTCATTCTCTTTCTCTCTCTCTCTCTCTCTCTCTCTCGTCTTTTTTCTCTGTTGCTTTTATATTATGATGGCGTTAGACGACAAACCTATACCAAATCAAATCCTATTTTCTATGCTGTTAAGCAGATTTAACGGCAATACGTTGTATTAAAGATGGCAAAAGTTCGCTGTATGCATTGATCGCAATAGGCTTTACACACCAAATCGTAATGTTGATCTGATAAAGTTTATTTTTTTGCTTTTGTCGTTGTTTGTACGTGTATTGTAAGCGCTTCAAGTTTTGGTTTACTTTGCGATTTGGTAAGAAAAGTAACATTCCATTCGTGCATACGCAGACAAACAAAATCAAAATTTACCGATCTTAAGGGAAAAAAAAACTGGCGATAAAACTTGGATTTAAACGGTAGAAATGTCTGTAAATGTGCTCGGCCTGGAATGATGATAACAGCGCATGATACGAGTCAGTTTAATTTATTTTAACGTTTATTGTTTTCGTTAGCATATGCCGTGATGAAAAACGTTTTGTTTAAACGCAAAACTGAAATGTCTCAAGTGAAAATGTATTGGAATTTTAGCTAGTCCCTGCAAGCGATTTTGATTCTTTTTTCTTTTTATTCTTGTTTAAACTGTGTGTTTTGCTGTTTGTTTTGAAAATGACACAAGTTTTACACAAAGATGCAAAATGATTGTCCGTTTTGATGTTTGAATACAGATAATAATATGCGCGACATGGTCGATAGCGATTTTCTCTTTTATCGCTTTATAGCCATTTCATTGTTTCTGTCTTGTCATTTTAAATACAAAATAATGTAAAGATCACACAAGCCGCAACAAAACCCATTATAACTTTGATCGTTTTTCAAAAAAAAAAAAAAAGTAATTTTATTGGGTTGTAAAATTTGTTCATTTCTTACACAGTTGCAGAGTTATTAAATGTGCCTATAAAACAAATGTAAAATAGCATTTGCACAATTGGCCAAAACTACCACGCGTGAATATCAAAAATAAAAGCCACAGTCTGGCCAAGTTAGATGCTACATCGAAATCGAATTATGCAAATAATTTTTCAAAGTCTGTAAATTGTAATTTTCAGTTAATTTTATTTGTATGCGAGTGAGCACATTGTCTGGGCAGATGGATTGCACCCAACGCATTTTTCGAATTCCCTTCGAACAGAATGGTTGAAAAGTTTGCTTATTTTGAAATACCATAATTTTTGACTAAAGTTTATAGAAGTAACATTAGGACTAGAGGAAGAAAATCTCTTCCGAAATATTCATGAATGTTTGCTCTTGGCAACTTAAACTTCTGCAAAGTGAATAAATATCGTTCAAATAAAGGGTGAAATGAGCAAAATTCAAAAAAAAAAGAAGAAGAAAAAAACTTTAACCAAATATACAAATCATAAGAACATTTGCTGAAGTGAATATATGAATTAGTCTTGATTGTAAGAGGAAAATCGCAAAGATTTTAAGCTCATTAGAATGAAAATGTTGAATATAAAATCGTTTTTACACAACTTGACATTTTCTCTTTTTTTGTCTTCGTTGTTATTCCAATAGGATGGTCAACGAGGGCATTTGGAAGGTTTAGCAACGGTTTATGTCGAATTATTGGATGCACCATTCAACGAAGTACTAAATGGGTTGGAAAATGCTCGGCAAGCAGCTTGGGCTGAGCAAAGTCCACAGCATCGATCTGGAATGTACCATCAGGGTCATCGAGGCAGTTCATCACAAGGAAGCTTGCCAAATAGTCATAGTCAACCGATTTATGTGCCAGGAAAATATTCGGTAAGTAAAAAACAATGTTGTGAAATGAGGAGAGAGAGAGAGAGAGAGAGAAAGAGAAAGAGAGAGAAACAGAGAGAAAGAGAGAAGGAGACGGAGAGAGAAAATCAAAAGGTATGAAAAACAAGAGAGAGAGAAAGCAAGAATAGGAAAGAAAAAACGAATGGTGCAAACGTCTTCAATTTTGCATTGGTCTCTGGTGACTTTTGACTTATATGCTCTTTCGCATTTCACCAGTGGAAAATGTGTGCCATGTGTCTTGTTTTATAAATTGGCACGCACATTTTCAGCATTAATGTGCTTTATTGTACACCAAAATAAAAAGACATTACAAATAACGATTATTTCGCATATATCCTTCCATCTTGTGTCAAGCATTCGGGCTGAATCATACATTTCGAAGATTCATTGTATGAGATATTTTCGATTCGTTTTTGTTACCCATCGTCATTGTTAGAAAAAAATTGCCATTCTGTGTATTCGCTACAAGTTGAATTTTTCTTTAGCTTTTCACCATATTCAACGCACAACTGATAAATTGTCAACAATTCATCATAGCCATACGCAATGTTGGTCACAAGAAAATAAAAAGGCCGAGCACTGGCCCCAATGAATTTATGACATCAAATGAAAGAAATATTGTAGAAAAATGAAGCGAACCAACTCAAAGCGCACATAAACCAACACGAACACGCAATTATTATGACCATCCAGTGACATATTATTGTCGGCACATAAACACACATAATGATAATAAAAAAAAGGGAAAGAATGCGCAAAAACGAATAACATTATCGCTGCCATACCCAAACCCAGCTGAATCAATGCGAAAAATAACACTAACTAAAAGATAGCAGTGGCCATTTGGTGGCGAGTGAATACAATTCCGGCCAAATAAAATTTTATACGAAAAATATGCTATTCGCATTTCAGTGAAAGGAGGTGGGGGCCCCGAATGATGAAGCTTTCTTGCATATTTTTGCCTTCGATGTGATGTGATACGATATGATAAGAATCAAATATCCATATCCAATGATATGGAAAATAGCTTTTGGTTCACTATATCGCTACCCAAACTCTTCTACACGCTCATTTTCATATTATATGCTCATGATCACTTACAAAAACAGTAACACAACGCATTTTATATGATTATTTAAATGTGTAGCGACTAACGACGCTAATAAGATTGCCTTTTCATTGCTGTTACAATATGCAAGACATGCTTTTGCCCGTCGATTTTATTCTCTGTGTTTCTGTTTCTGTTTTTTTGTTTCTGTTTTTCTTCAAACCAACCTATAGAATACGATGACCCAACACCATTATGAAACGTAGCTATTAACATTTATTTTCATTATTCGCTGGTTGTAAAATTTAACTGTTTTATCCATGATTTCCATTGACTATTCCGGAGTTCACTAAAGTTCTCTTATGCTCTTATTTCGTTTCGTTTCGTTTATATATCGCCGAATCGATACATAAAATACGCAAACATTGCTGGTAATGCGAGAAAAGAACCATAAACATTTCGAAATAAGACATTTTTGAAGAATAAAGTGATTTTTTTATTGGACAAGTTCCATAATCCCGTTTCACTTTTTCTTTCTCTCTTTCTCTTTCTCTTTATATTTTTTTTATTTTTTTTTTTTCATTTCGTTGGAATATTTATAAATAAAATATACTTTTTTTCGTTGACTTAGTTCATCTTTTACCTGCAAATATATTTATTTATTTCTATTTTCATATTCATTTAATCTCATTTCAGCCGTCAAGTTGTCTGTCTGATAAGGAGGAAGATGAAATTTACGGTTTTGGTTATGGTGTATTTGCACCACGCGTTGGACGACCTGGTGTGCATCAACCCACAACTACAGTAAATGTTCATCATCATCCACAAAATCATATGCAACCTTCACAACAGTTATCTACATCACAACCCAATCAACATCAACAGATCGTTCATCCACAACAGCATTTACCACAACAACTTCAGCAACTTCAGCATGTACCTGCTGGTCAGCAAAGGTGTTTGTTTAAACAAAAAAAAAAATTTTTTTTATTTCTCTTTTATTCGATTTTTGATTTTTGCTTTTGTGTTTCAATGTGTTTAAACCTGTTTTATAAATATAAATTCCATTTCATTTTGTTTGGCTTTTGTCCGTTTTATTTGTTTGTGTGCGTTTTAAGTTTTTCGCCTCAATTTCCTCAAACCAATCATCACAACACGTTTTCTATATCTTTGGGCACTTTTCACTTTCAGCTGCTAACCCATTTTTGTTTGCCATGATATGTTTGGCTGTGCGTGTGTCTTTGTGTGTGTGTGTGTGTTTGTTTATCTATACCCCTATTTTGAATGAAAATGTTTGGCTTTCAACCATTTCTTTTCTATTACATTCTGTATGTGTGCAGTGTGGCTTTTTTTTTCTTTTTTTTTTGCACGATGAGCATTTATATGGTAATTGCAGTCCTGTTTATTCGATATATTTAACCGGTAAATTTTTGTTGATTTGTTGCGTCATTCATCTATATTTTCGTTTCGATACGAATGCATGTATTCTTTCTGTTTTTATTTTCTTCTTTTTTCGGTTCATTCTTTGACCATTCAGTGTGTTAAAACTTGTTATATTGTTGATGATTCCACGAAACATTCATTCACATAGAGGGAGAGAGAGAGAGACAGACACACACACAATCAAATAAACAAACTGAACTGGACTGCATACATTTACTGTATCAATGTTTGTTGTGGTTTTATGGATTTTACGAACCACATCTATCTATTTATTTATTTGGCTTTACTCATCTATAATTCAAGAGACGAAACCAAATTTCTCGCATTGTGGATTCAAACTGATTTCCTCTTGATAAAAAAGGTTAGCCGTATCCCGAACACATACATATATCTATTTTTTGCATCAATAAACAAACTTATAATGCTTGAAAATGACATTGATTTTTCCCTCCTTCAAATAATACAACAGTTTCAAGTGTCTCCAAGTTAAATTGATATTTGAATTTTCCACATGACGAAGGACTCGAAATGCTTTTTTCATTTTTTTTTTTTTTTTCAAAACATTTTCCGAGAGAATTATGGACAGTTTTAATAAATATTGCAATTCTATTGATTCAATCTGATTTGTTCAGTATATTAAATTAAATCTCGAGGTTATTTTGAAATATCTCTTTTACAAAATGTTCTAGCTATTCATGTATTGAAATGTTGAAATGTTGAAATGTTGAGGAATTGCTTTAGTATGCATATTAATAGTGAAAATTTGATTAAATTCGTTCGGAAAATGCCAACGGCAAGAAAATTCGATCCATTTTCATTTCGATTTGCATGTTGCAAACAATAGTTTCGATATTGGGATTGAGAGTGAGAGTAAGAGTGAGTGAGAGAGATCGAGAGGAAAATGAGAATCATCCAATTTCCGAACAAATATCAAATTTATTCAATAGAGCATTATAATACGTCATTTCCAATTAGATGAATGAACTTATTCGGTGATTCAGTACCATTTAAATAAATCACTAGGTTTTCCTATCGATGCACAACGATTGTCTTAAGTATTACTTTGGTAAACTGGATACCAAATGACATAAGCCGAATCGAAGAGAGATTCATTCAATAAATAAATGCTGAAACGATTTACCAAATGAAAATCGGGTTAGCCCATACAACCACGAGATGTTGGCAGTTTCAATTTAAACTGAAAATTATCGATCTTTTCCTTATTCCGAAATGAATTTGTATGTCAATATTATGTATGGTTGGATGGCTTCTCACTATGTATTTTCTAAATGAATTTCGCAATAGGAAAATGTATACAAAGACCAGCAGCGCATAATTTTATCATGAGAATTTATTCGGCTGCAACTATCTGAATATTTATCTCTTGCATGTGGCAGAAAATTTGCAAATTAAAAAATTTATTAGATTCAATCAGCATCTTCGAGTTCACATCTCTTTGCGTTGTTGTCGTCGTCGTCGTTGTCGTCATCATCAATCTCATTGTAATATTGCTGGCGAAAATTTATTCTCCACTATGAAAATTGATGAAGTAATTATGAATGCAAAGCACTTGATCGATTTTAGCAATTTATTAAATGTGAGATGTGCCGCCGAGGCTGCACTATATTCACGACAAAAGCGGATTAAATTAAATATGTGCTTGGTATTTTCAACGAGGTCTTCTTATACAATTGCATTATCAAAAATTAAAGTTATCATCGCAACAGAGGCTCTTTTTAAAGCTGATGGCATCAAGTCAAGTGTCTTGTTGGCTGGTCGTTGACTCGATTTCTTTCCTCATTTTCCATTCCTTTTATTGCTGCCATTAATTTATTATTATTATTTCATTATTTTATTTTCAAATTAATTTCATTTGCGTTCTATTTTCATTTATTTTTTCTTTCTTTGCTTATTACAAGTGGTAATATTATTTAAGTTTCTCATTCGTTTCATGCATATTAATTGAGTTGGTAGTTGAATATATATACATTTTTTTTTATTCACTCTGTATCTTTCTGCACAGTGTGTGTGTATGTGTTTCGAACAACATTTTAGCTGCTCTCTCTCTCTCTCAATCTCTTTCTTTATGTGTTTGTTTGTTTGTTTGCTTTTCTGTCTCGTAAAATATTCACATTTTCTAAAGTTGACGTTCAGTTTAATATAGTTGGTGCGTTGTTATCATAATAATGCGCGTGCATATTGCATGTTGTTGTAATATCTTGTGTTTTTCACACTCTCGTTCTCATTCTCATTTTCATTTCTCGTTCTTGTATTTCCATTTTGCGCTACCACATAAATCTTTTCAGCTGAATTGGCTGAAACGACCAAAACAAGTGAGCACAGGAGAGACATACATAAACAAACTCATAAAAAAACACATACCAACAATAGCAATAATTAAAGTTTATATTTTATTTTCGTTATTTTCTTCATACATTTTTGTTGTTGTTTTTTTGTTTTTTTTTACTAATTTATTGTATTTATATTTCTCTGTTCTTTCCGTTCGGCGCTTGGTTTTCAATGTTTCGCCAACATCAAATTTTGCAGTTGCCTTAGTCCGCGGTCAGCCTATTTCTATGAGTTTCCCCCGACAACCAACGGTAAGTACTGTCTCATTTTATGAGTTTTATATATAAATTTTATATTTGTTTTTGGGAAATTTTCCACATATTTTTCCCATCATTGCGTATCTTTTGGGCGCGTATTTATGCCACTACTTTTGCTTCTGCTATTGCATACAGTTTGCCATATCGTGAATCAGTAAATAGCCACGTTATCCAGTTGTTTGTACGACGCCCAAGCACTTGAATAAATTGTACAAATGGAATAATATTCCAATTATAATATATGCAAATGTTCTCTGTCGATGAAGCAACCAAGATAGCAATGGCAGTTAGCAATATGCGAAACAATCAAACAAAACCAACTTTAAGTAACTAGCTGCAAAGTGTAAACATAATACATAAATACATACAGAAAAAGAATTGATTGGACTGGGACGCGTGCCATCCTCTTTCGTGATGGTGATGATGATGATTTGAATGCACGAAAACACACATTCCAACTTGGTAGTTGCGCTTGTGTATGGTGCTTATACTGGTGAAACATGTAATGAGAAAATTTATAAAATAACTTCAACCAAACCTCATTTATTTTATTTAAATGCCTTTTTTGGGGGCCGAATTTATTCGCCATTCTTCAACATTTTGCAGCCCATTTTCGCTGTTGTCACTAGCTAAACAAACAATGTAAGAATGTCTCATTTGTTTGGTGCAGGCAATTTTTTTTTGCTTTCATTCTTCTTCATCGAATATTGTTTCACACTTTTTACGAGTCAAAGCTTTCAAAATATGTTCATACGCGCTTGCTCCCCTTTATACGTAATAATGCAACATGCCAGTTTTTCTTCATTTCACTTAAAACTTTTTTATTGCATTTTATTTCATTTGTTTTCTTTTCTTTTCTTATTTTTATCAAAAAAAAAAAAAAATCTCGGCTATCTCGTTCGACCATGCAGAGGGAAGGGAGACAAAGAAAAGGACGACATTAGCAAGGTTATTAAAAGGCCTTAAAACTGTAAATAGACGCGATAGGACAAATAATCAAAATACACAAACACAAGTTAGGGTAAGTAAACATGTAATTTTCACTAAATTCACTTATTTCACATTCGACAACTTGGCAAATGCTGTTCATGTCAATTTAATGAAGAGAACAACAACAACAAAAATAAATTGTAATGAACTCGTCTGGTGGGAACACAATGGCCATTTTCTCTCAGCTATTTCAAACAATTTGCGCGGTTTTTACATTGAACATTTTATCTTTGTTTGCTTAATACACATTCATTGCTCCCAATTCAATCTGAAAATAGAGAATGGAAAAAAAAAAAATCCGAAAATTTAAATTATTCAAACTCATTCATTTTCAAGTATGCAGACATTTTCTTGTGTAAGTTGAAATTTATTAAGTTTGTAAAGCAAAACTACAAAGTTATCTTTTAAGATTGTGTGAGATAGCCGCTGTCGAAAAACGCTTTAAGGATGGAAAATGCATAGCATTAAGACGTGCACCAACACAATAACTGATACCATAACCATCAAAAATCGCTTTTGGAACTTAATTGCGGCTAAATGACTTCATATTCATGAGATCAAAATCAAAAAGGATCGCTTGAAACGAAAAAAAGACAAACACACACACACACACATTCATTCAATGAATATAGACAGCGGCGAAAAGTGATGCTTTAAAAGTGTTAAAAAAGAAACTATTAAATGAAATGAGATCAACGATGGAAAAAGACGCTAGACGAATGTACTGGATTGTAAAACATCAGACAAATATATTAAATGCATTTGCCTGAATGCATCATCAATTTCTCAAGGCATTGAAAATCCAATGTTCTTTCGCTATTTCAACGACCAAATGGAAAGTGTGTACAACAAACGAACACTTCATCTATCTTTCTTTTCTTTTCATTTCTTTGCTTCATTTCTTTTTTCTGTTCTAGCACAAAGTGATGCAAAGAAACTGCCATTTTCTTCATGATAATATTTTACACAGCATTTCACACATACACACAGAGGATGATAATTTTGATCAAGAGCTGAGCACATATTTCTTTTGTGTTTATTAATTCAAACTCATTGAGCCCGTGTGCATGTTTCAACGAGTATTGTAATCGTGCGCACGTTTTCGCTTCTATTAAAATAATTCTCTTTTATAGATTCTGCTGTCATTCGATGTGGGGAGAATAAAAAAGAAAGAAAAGAAAATAACAAACTGAAAACTATGCATTGCGTTTCATCCATCGGCTGGTTTCACGTGGTTATTTCATCATTTTAAATACTTTCAAATTACACCCTCTGGATGAATGCTAATTCATCAACGAAATTGCAATGAGTGTGTGTATATATATATATATATATGTGTGTGTGTGATGTGAATATGCATGTGTCGATGATATGGGTGACTTAATCATACAGCATCGGCAAGGATGTCTAGTGTCTACGTTTCAATGAGACGATAGAAAAATGGCAATAGCAGCAGCTGCAAACCAACCAGTCAGTCAGCCAAGCCAGCCAGCCAGACAGACAGACAGTTCTCGTCTCAAGCGAAAGTGTTAAAAGGATACCCTCAATATGGATGCAATTTTGTGCCTCGTCGGTACTTTTTCTTCATTTCCATTGTTTCAGCACATTCCTTTTGTTTCAATTTTGCACTGCACACCGTACCACGCATACGGGGACCAGTGAATGAAAATGCACTCAAACCCAGGATATTGTTGCAATACAAAATGAAAAAGAAGAAAAAGAAGAAGGCAAACGGTTCGTTCCATTGCTTGATGTGCGTAATCTCAAGTAGCAAGGAATATTTATGTGTCTAGCATCCGTGCAACTCATTCACACATGCAATTCATGTATTATTTTCGCACAGTCACCGCCTTCATCGACACCAGAAGCATCGAATCGATTTAAATAAGTTTTTCCAATGAAAACAACAGAAATATCAACAACACTGAGAAAAAAAAAAACAAAATTGCACAGAAAGAGAGAATGCTACAATCTTCTATTCGAAATAAAATACAAAAGCTTCAAACGAAAGAAAATTGAAGGAAAATTCCAACGATAAAGGAAAACAAAATGGAAATTTATTGTAACAATATGCAATTTAGATTTTCAGTATGCAATTCAGTCCGGCACAACAAAAAAAGACTCCACAATCTGACGTGCTACATTTTTGCGCGCTCATACACATATGTGTGAGTCATATGAGAGTGTGTGTGTGTGTGTGTGTGTGTGTGTTTACATTACAAAATGCGATGCCATTCACACTTTTGTGTGCCAATGCATAGAAAATGTTGGCGTTTGCAATTCCATTGTAAAATTGTTTTTTGGTTCTTTGAAATGCATTCGCTTGCGTTGGCACTTTTACCGACAACCCAAGAAGTTGATGCTGCTGTTGTTTTTGTTTTTTTTTTATTTCCATTCAGGGGAAAGAACATTTTATTCATCATTAATTTATAGAAAATGCAGAAACTACAATCGTAGTCACGTGCGTTCAACAATCTGGACGATTTCTAATGAGCACATGCGTTGGATTTATCCCAGAAAATCCGCTGACAAAATTCAACGGAAGTCAATTCAAACTTGTATGCAATTTAATTAAAGTTTCAAATTGCACAAAAGACATGTGCGAACCGCCAATTGCTGATATTCATGTAAGAATGAATTAAAATTGAATGTCGAGAGTTTTCTGTTTGAGAAAGAGAGAGTTTTCTAATATGGGAAATTGGTAATTTTGGTTTTCAATCGGTTTGTTGTGTTGAGCGCAGGTGTAGCAAATTCTCAGACATTGTGTGAGCAATTGAAATAATCATGACTGTTTATTTGCTAGCAAACTTCGTTGATTTGAATTTAACATTTAATATGAGCATTTTCAGTCAAAGGTCAAAGCTATGGTTTTTGTATCGATTTTTGTTGCGTGCCATGTTAAATGTCATTTTAAAATGCGTCGTTTGCATTCGTCTTTGAAGTAAATGCTGAAATGTACTAGAGCGAAAAATTGCACCTATTAAAGATATTAAGCCGTCTGGATTTCTCTCCACATTTTTTTCTTCATTTCGCCCATAAAAGCTCAATGCCATTCCAACTGAAGACATCATGTATCGTAGATTTTATGTGTATCATACTGTTGTTAAACTTCACTCTCTCTCTCTCTCTCTCTCTCTCTCTATCCCTTTCTCATTCTCTCTTTCACTCACAGTGTTTCCCTCTATATCTTTGCCTCTGTATTGGTATGCATGTTAGTTAGCGTAAAGTTTTTAACTCTTGAAATCATTCGTTGCCATTCATTTACGTTTCTTTTGTTTGCGTTTCCTGCATTTTCAATTGCCAGTACGAGTACATTTATTTATTTCAACAATGCCGTCTCAAGAGCTTTTTGTTATGCAATGCGTATGGGTTTTGTTAGATGGTGCAGCTTAAAGGATGAAAAGATATAGGCCAAAAACACATGTCGCCTTCGTTTGAAATGCGTGGAAAAATACCAAAAAAGAAGAAAGAAAAAAGGAAAGAAATAAAGAAAACTAACAAACGAAGAAAAAGCGGTGAATCAAAAACGAATCAATGTCTAAACACATGTAATCTTCGTCTCAATTCCAATGATTATCCACATAAAAACCTGTATAGACGTAAAATCAACTACAAATCACGTTTGTTTTCATTCTTGAAACGTTCACATCTTCAATTGTATGTGATACAACTGTGTGATTGTATAAATCGATGTTTGCCAACACTACGAAAATAATCAGGGATTTTGCTCAATTTTTTGTACGGAAAAACTTTTATTTTCTTAACACGTTTTGATAGAAAGAAATTCGACAATTTCCGGACACTTGGTCCATTGCTGTTGTGTTTTTTCTTACCAGAGAAAATGACAAGCACAAGGTCTCTCAGATCAATTCAGAACTAAAATTCGAATTTTTTCTAGTTCTATGTTTCTCTATGTTAGATGGAATTTTATTCATTGAATCTTTTTTTTCTATTTCTTCACATAAATTATTTAAACATTCTTGATTTGAACATTTGTCGATTAACACAAAACAATTCTGTTTATAAATTGGTTTAAATTGTCTTCATACTAAAATAAGAACAAAAAAAGGATATAGAGAAAGAGTAAAAGGTAAAAGAGAATTGGAGAGAAATAGAGAGAGAGAGAGAATGGAAGAAAGGGATAGCAAATTAACGAAACTGAAAAACACAAAGTGAGAGTGATTGAAATAAAGCAACAAAACAAAATGAGACACGATGAGTCAAGCTCGATGATTGTAGCAAACGAAAAAAAAAAGGATTTAGCTCATTCTAGCGTCGGAAAGAGAGAAAAAAAAAAGAGCGTAGCCAACACAAAGAGCTCGAATAATGTAGTAAAAAAATAAAGCCGTTATTTCTAACCTCATTGAAAATTCATTGGATGAGCGTTGATCTTTTTCCACTTGCTTCGTGAATGCTACTTTTTCCATTTTGTTTCTTTTGAAGTCATTTGATGCAGTTTTTTTTTTCTTTTCTTCTTTCTTTCATTCATATTCCTGTTTGTTCCGTATGAACCCAGACGATATTGTGGTTTGTTTCGTTTTTGCGTCAATGCAATGTGCCATTAGTCGCTGCAAATTTTTCGCATATTGAGAGAGAGAGAGAGAAAATAGTTACACAAAGCATTCTTCAATGTCTATCCCTATGCTGCATCAGGTCCAGCTGCACTGCTCAATATATGGCATTTATGGTGAAAATTTCTAACGAAAAAGAAACATCAACAACGACAATGACAGGAACAACAACAAGAAATAACATCAAATATAACGAGTAGCCCAACTGAATGCAAAACCTGCAGCTTCAACAAAAGGTCGCCGGCCAATAAATACTCGTTTTTTTAATCCTTTGAATTCAAAATTAAACACATTGGATGAAAGTTTTCCTTTTTTTTCTGTTATGTATTTCTTGTCTGTTGTGCATGCAAATCGCCTGTTTCCGGTCGTTATTCTCGTTTTTTTTTCTTTCGTTTTTTTTAATGTCGAGGTTTGCTGCGCGAAAACTTTGCCAAACGTTTTTTTTTTCTCTTCTTCAACGCGAGATTGAGAATTCGAAAGGAAAAACTTTGACGAAATGGAAAAGTTCTTTGGTTCATTCAACAATTTCGTTAATTGTTTTATATCGGTAATAAATGGTTTCCTTTTTTTCTTTTTGTATTTCGTCACGTCCGAAATCCGACGGATTACCTCGGCTGATTGTAAAGTTGATAAGCCTTCGGCAGCCATGAGGGAGGTCACACAGCTCATGGGGATTCCATTTGCTATAACGTGATCGTTTTGCTACGAATAATCTATTTTCGTTTCGTCTTCAAGATAAACACACACACACACACACTCACACACATTGAAAGCACGCGGGAGCGAGCAAGCGAAAAATCCTTCGAAGCATCCAATGAATTTCAGTTTAATGTTATTGACTTTTAGTTTGCAGTGCCAACACCAATGTTTCTGCTTGTCATTGTATCGTTCGCTTTTCGACACACTCTTTCTCTCTCTCTCTCTTTCTACCTCTCTCTCTCCACTTCTCTTTTACTACTTCTCTTTCTCTTTCTCTGCTTATTTCACATTTTTGCTTAAAAATTTCCGTCAGTATTTTTTGCTCTCAAACACGGACAATTTGTTTTGTCTCGTCTCTTTTACTTTCTCTTGCTCTTTTTCTCTTTCTATCTTTCTGCTTGAATCCCTCTCTCTCTCTCTCTCATTTTTTTTCTTTCATTTAATCGTGTGTGTGTGTGTGTGTGTGTGTGTGTTTGGAACTCTGAAGTCTGACTACAAGAGCCATTTTTTCCCTCCATCGAGTGGATTGTTAGTTTTCGTGCAACTCAAAAGGGATTTGGCTCTCAGACAGACACTGTAAATTTCACATCTAAAAACCCGTGTTGAAATGTCATCAAGTGAAACTATTGTCGAACGTTAAAAACTTTTTACTTGATGTTTGTATCGATTTTCACGACAGTGTAACCTTTTATCCTTAATCTATATGCATGCAGTTTTTGGCTTTTGTCGCTAATCTTGCGAATGGTTTTCGATGCGTGCAGACATGTTTGTGTGTAAATTCATAGAAGAGAACCATCATTTGTATCCGCAGATTTGACTGTTGTTGTTATAGTTTACTGTTAAGTGTTTATGTGTTTTTGGCAATGGTTTAGCGTAACTTTGGCTTCCATCTCTATCGTCATCCAAGCGTTCGTAATATCATTCAAAAAATAGACGAAAAAAAAAAATCGTTACTACCATCACATTTTCTTCTTCTTCTTCTTCTTCTTCTTCTTCTTCTTCGTTTTTTCTCTCGTTTTCATTGAGGACATTTCAGTCAGATAAAACATTTCAACTTCAACTTTAGCTTTAGTTCAAAGTTTTTCCATCGTTAAATTCCATATTTGAATTTTGCATGTTTAAAAAAATAAGAGTAACAGCGTCAACATCACACTCTGCCGAATAGCGAATGCCAAACTTACGACTATGGTGATTGTAAACGGCTTGAGGTGTTATTCAAGAGGTTTCATGTCAAGTGTAGCATTACCGAAGCGGCGCTTTCTCATGAATTGTGTTGTTGTTTGCATTTTGGCCATGACGATTCAAATATAAATCTTTATCTTAACATTTGTTAGTGTATCCGGACATTTACAACTACTTCAAATGCCACCTTTTTTGAATAAGATTGAGAGAATGAAAATGTTTTGGGTGTTCTCTGACTGGCGTTGTTCGCAAATGTTGGCTCAAAGGTTTTTTTTTTCTCTTCTGTTTTAACAAACGGAGCGACAATGATGTCGACAAAACAGAAATGCACAACCAAACTTTTGGCTTGATTGTTATTTTTAAACCGAGACCGGAACCGTATTTGCCGTTGTTATTTACCATTTTTGTTCGTGTGAAATTCCACATAAAAGCAAAAATATCGATAGCATTTCTTTATCTAATTTCTCTTCTTTCTTTTTTGGAAATTTTATTTTTATTGTATTTCGTCGTTGATCACAATGCAAAAAAAAAAAAATACAGACGGCAACTGAAAGACTGAGACAATTTCAAATGAATGGCGGACCACAGCATAGTTTCGAAGAGACAATTCATCGGGTAAGCAGCATGCATTTCATTGTATTTCTTATTGTTAAAATTTATTCGCCCAAAAACCTTTTCGCAGCGCGATACAGCATCCATTATTTGTGATTAAATTTTTTTTTCATGTCGTTCATTCGTTCTTATTCATTGGAAACTTTTTATTATTCAACCGAAAATCATAAATTTTTTATACTGAAAAATTCAATGAATTTTGTTTTACGTGCGATATTTTTTATAGTTTTTTTTTTTTTTTTTTTGGTTTGTCTGTTTCTTACTTCCATCATGCAAATGAAAATAAATGTTTATAATCTGTTTGATTTTTATGCGCTTTTCTCGTTTATTCAGCTTAAAGTTCAAGAAGCTCTAAGAAAAAAGGAGAAATTCCAGCGAGAACATGAGGAGGTAAGACATTTTTCATACTATTTTCTTTTATTTTTCAGTCCATTTGCGTTCGAACAATATTTTTCGTTGGTTTTTCAAAGATGCGAAGGAAAAAAGAATCATTCGTTATCAAGTTTTGGTATATCGACATGTGCGTGCAGATCGAATTTTATGGATTTGGTTTTGAAAGACAGAGTTTTTCAGTAATAAAATAAAGTGTGCAACTGTGCATATTGCACAACGCGACCACGATGCAAGATGTTTTTTTTTTTTCGTCTCTCTTTACCACTTGCAATCAATTTTGTGCCTTATTAATATTTTGCTGTTGGTTTGAGTGCACGAACGAAGCTTATCGCGCATTTACTTTCGACGAACACCATAAAAGCTCTGTCACTTCAACTGAGTGTAAATCAAGAGATTACCTATTAACTTTTTTTTTTCTCTCTCGTTCTGGAAAAAAAAACAGATTTTTCTTTTCAATGGGCGATTGGAATCAAGAACACGATCAAAAGTGTGCACCGTTAAGCGATAAGCTGGCTAAAAAGACAGCAGCTTGCACGTGACATCACGTGCTTTTTTAACGCTCAAGCACTTTACATTGAGCACTATCAGATCAACTCGCTTGATACAATCATGTTCAGTGTTCGATGCAGAGCAAAAAATAAAAAAGAGAGCGAGCGAAAAAGAAAGAGAAAAAAAAAACATGGTTAAAACGTGTTCAATACATTTATTGATAGTCGTTGATCGCAAAAATTTCATTTCTTGTGCACCTGTGATTTTCATACACTTAATAAGCGTTTCTTTTCACTAGTTATGGCATTGCATTGAGTTAAAAGCCATTCAAATGGAAAATTATGAAATTGATTAAAACAATCGCATCGAAATATAATGCATTCATTGAAATATCAAATGCAGCGTTAACTTTTTTTCATTAGTTGTTGTCATTAAACTGTCATTATATTTCCACAATATCATGCCTGTCACGAATTTTAATTTACCATTTTGCTACACGTATCTAGCGAAAGTATATATCATTCACTTTGTCGCTTCGCAATTACAATTCGCCACTGTCACTTGCATATGTGATGTCTATTGAATCGAGAAAATGTTCACAACTCCATAAAATACGTGCATATGTAATGCATTCTTCCCCTTTATTTATTTATTTTTTTTTTTTTCGCTTGTGATTCTGTTGTCCGGTATGTTGTCATTCAGCAAATGGATCTCTCCGAATAAAAAAATTAAAAATGTAAAATTTGGCGATGGAGCGCACAATTTCCAATTAAAAGCTGATTGCACTTGAATGAAGCGCAGCATAGAATATTATGGACGAAATCATTATGTATCTGTTCACATTTTGTGGCTGAAACGTTGTCGATTTTGAATTTAACAAATTGAAAAGCACAAGAATAAAATGCAAAACTGAAAAAAAAACACACACATTTTCAATTCACCAAATTCGAGACAAATTCTATGGAAATGTGCTCATTGTTGAGCATTCGGTTTTGTAAAAACCAAATGTGTACGAGCGTATAAATTCAACCACCTTTTTTGTTCCATCCTTTGCATCCCTCTCAGTTTATTCGACGAAACAATAATTCAAGTGAAAACGAATGAAAATGTGAGAATCATTGTTGTTAATTTGAAAAGTTTGACGACAATGATTTTGCAATAAATAACTTCGCACCAAATGGAAACCGATGTGATCACTTTGAACGCATCTCAAGTATGGCCAGCTGTCTGCTTGCAAAAACTAATAATCACTTTGCTTGTATTTCTTTTCTTTTCTTTTCTTCTTTTACCAATTTCAACTTCGCGTAAATTATTTTAGATTTTACGAGATATTCGTCAAGGTTTGTTGCAGTTGAGCCGCGACGGAAGAACAGGTAAGCACACAACCATACAATTTTAACGTAGAAAAAATAAACTTTACAACATGAACCATCAAATAGAAATCAATAGATTTTCGGTGGTAGTGGTGGTGATGGTAAAAACGTTCACATAAAAAACTTCTTGAATCAAAAATAAAAATGGAAAACGAAGCGCAAACTTCCACTAAATAAAAGTCAAAATGAATGGTGAACACTCACCGATTTAAATCTTTGGCTACGTGCTGAAAAAAAAACTTTGATTTTCTTTCTCTTCCACTGTCTCTTCATTAATGTGTGTATCTGTGATTGCAGATGCAGTTCACGTTCGTGTCTACATCGATGTTCATTCGATGTATCCATGTATATATTTTTTACACACTTTCTTTCTCTCTCTCTCTCTCTCTCTCTCTCTCTCGCACTCACCTCTCTCTCTCACTCTCTCTCTTTCACTTTTTTTTTGTCATTTTTCATCAGCTCGCTACAATAATGGCAACGGCAATAGTGACTAATAAATACAAAAGTGTCGTCAACGCGAACAAGAGAAGAAAAAAAACCGAAAATAAAAAATAGAGCACAGCATCGAGTGTTCGGTAGAAACTAACAAAACGACACTTATTATTATTCATACTCCACTTCACCGCAACCAAAATTCATTGCACGCTCAATTTTTCATTGTGCAGCTTGATTTTGCAAATCGAGCAACCATTCGCTTGCAACAACGTTCAATGTTCGATTTTCGGGCTTTCTCTCTTTTTCTCTCTCTCTAAATGATGTGACAATAACAAATTGCATTGACATTGATTACTTTTTCCATATGCGCGCAACGAATTGGATGACATTGCACACGTGCCACTTTCAAATATTGAGCCATTGAGTCTATTATTCGTACAGATTTAAACTACTGGCTCGTCATTTTTGTAAAAATTGACGTCGATAAAATACTATGAATGTGCAACTGTATTATGTAACCGATTTGACTCCATAGTTTATGTAAAATCGGGATTTTTGGCCGGATTTCTTTTTTTCTTTAGTTTTTCTTTTTTTTCGGATATTTTAAAAGTACATTCTTAGTGATAGTGTGTGACAATAATGGCTAGAGCAGCAAAGGCTTTACTGATCGCATTGCATCATTAATATAATCATCCAAAAAGCCCAATCGCTTAGCATTACATTAGTCGTATTTTGATATTTTTATCTGAATAGAAAAAAAAAAAAAAAAAAAAAAAGACAGCAAGATGAGAATGGAGAGGAATGAAAACTGTGATTCAGCACACATACACATTACAGCTGAAAGCGACAAATCGACCGACAAAATCTTGCCATTTTAAATTTATTCATGCTACTTTAACACTCGCATCAGACCTCTTATGCATGTAATTTGTCTCCGTATTGGATATGCTACACCCCGTTGCCAGCGTTGAAATATTATGGCAAAACCAAATTAGCTCACAAACTCACTTGTACCATATCGAAATGTGGCGGTTGCTATCATCATCTATCTTAGTGCTCATATGTATATATAACATAGCAATCACATTGTTCAAACACACTCGATCATGGGTTTCACGCCATCTTTTGTTTTATTATGTTTTGTTGTAATGCATATAAACGAGAAATACATTGACCGCTATCAATATTTTACTGAAAATATTATTGAACGATTTTTAATTGGTCAAACTATTATATTGCCTACGATCAATTATTAAATTAATAATTTAATTTAAATTTTTTGAAGGTTTTCATACAAAAATTTTGCTAAATAATGGGCATCCCTTCGCGTTAAGGCCTTTAATGAATAAGTCTCAAGAATTGATTTTTTTTAACCAAGAAGCCAGTTATCGAAAATTAGCTGGCAAAATTTACATGAATATAACAACAATGATCTTGAAAAAAACATTTGTAGGACTTTAGACCAAGAATCATTGGGGAAAAAGAAGAAAAACTCTTGTGATGCCTTTAATTCAAGATTGAAATGAAAAATTTCAAGATTTCAACTTTTCACAAAACCAATCACTATAACTTTTGACCAAGTTTTTTAATCCGATTTGCCTTTTTCATCAATTTAGATTGTATTTTTAATGGCAGCAAACAAAATAAAAGCGGCAGCTATTAAAAATTAGGCAAACTATAAATAGTTGAATGAAAAGAGCAGAAAAAAAAAAGAAAAAAACAAACAAACCAAAAATGTGAGACCAACATCCGAACCAATTTAGACGGACACAAAGATTCAACAGTAAAAAACCGAAAATTGGTTTTGTGCCACATCGCAATATTACAACGCTATTAAAAGTTGACGAAAGATATTACATTTAATGCTCACATCTCTTGTTCATGTTCAATATCCGAGAAGTTTTCCAACCAAAAGTGGTCTTCTTACTAAAATAATACGGGCATCAATTTTGTTCTCCTTTTCATCGACATTCAGTTGATAGAGTTATCAGGAGAGAGAGCAACGCTAAACTTTCAAGAAACGGATGAATCGCACTTAGCTTTCTTTCTTTCTACTCAATAGTTTGATGAAAAAGTTTTATAATTCTTTCTTATTTTTTCTCTTCATCTTGCTCTCGCTCTCTCTCTCTCTTTCTCTCTCTCTTTCTTTCTCTCTCTCTCTCTCTCTCTCTCTCTCTCTCTCTCTCTCTCTCGCTCTCTCTCTCTCTCTCTTTCTTGTTCATTGTGAACCTAGTTTTGAACTCATTTTATTTGGATAAATCTTTATTTCGTATTTTGAAAGTAAAATGTTCTTCAAAAAAAAAAAAAAAAAAATGAGCTCAAATTAAGTTTCGTCAATTTTTAACTTTTGCACAATTTCAATAAAATACATTGATTTCTATCAGAATTACATGTGCATCAAATGTGCACAGCGCTTCGTAAAATAGTAACACCAGTAAATAGAGCAATCAGTTGAAAGTTTTTGACTTGATTTCTCCATAGTAAACGAAAACTTATTTCTTACACTACATTTAACGAAATAGAAAATTCAGATGGATTCTTTGCACCGCTATCATTATTGGCTGCTCATCAATTGTTAACTTTTAATGTTAATAACATTTGAAATTGGTGCATTTTACTATTTTATTTTTTACATGTTCAAAATTTTATTTATCGCTTAAATATTTCGACAAAAATAATCAAATTTATTGAAATTGTAAATTCTGATTACATTTGCAACTACATCATTTAAAAAAAGAAAAAAAAAAATTCAGAAATAGTTGAGCATATCTCGGAATAAAATATAATTTTTTATGGATGCAGTCGAATTACGTAGTAAAAAAACTTTTTCGGACATTCAATAAGCTTAATGTTTCAGAAAATAGGAAATATCTTAGATCAAATGTTTAAACGAAAAATTGTACAAAAGAAGATTTTCCTGTTTTATTGATATTAACGTTTTAAGAAATTTCGCACACTCACACACATAAACACACAAAACTTTGAAAATCATGTTCCAAATCGAAAACTTGTATGGACCTTTTGTAGAAAAAAAAACCATCTCTAATCTTATTCGGAATATGTTTTTCCTTCCGCATTACCATTTTCATGACATTGTGCAGCTAAATCATTCAAAATGTTATTTTACATGGTCATTCGTACGGAAATTTTAACGATAGAAAGATTTGTTCTCTGAGCCATATAAATCCAACCCTCGCTATGCGCCATTTAAATAAGAACAAAAACTACATGCATTTCAATGGAAATAAAAAAGTTGTAAAAAAAAAAAAAAAAATTGAAGACCCTTTGAAAAAAATATTTATTTTAAATTTACGATTTTTCTACCTTAAATTACAATAAAACGATTACAATTGCAAACGATTCTTTTTTCTCCTTCTATCTCGTATGTAATGTCTACATAGTTCCCCCATGGTGACAGTTTACAGAAAATGTATTTTACAAAATCAAATGTTTTTCTTTTACATTTTAAGCATTGATGGGGTTTTTTTTTCGTTTTGTTTGTTTTTACGATTTTTTTGCTACAGAAAGATAGATTACATGAAAAGTTTTTAGCTTTACAGAACTAAGATCCTTTTATTTTCGATCATCAAACGAAAAAAAAAAAATGGGTATTCATACCGTTGAATGAAAAGATAAAAACTTTATTTCAATGCATTTTTTACGATTCATTCTTGTTAACACTTTTGTCGATTTGTCGGTACGTGTTTTCATTATCTTAAATTTTTCACGCTCGCATCAAAACTTTTTCTATTCATTTTTTTTTCCAACAACTGCACAAATGCAGTCAAATTTTGTTTAATTACTCGTGAAAATTGCATAAAAGAACTGTCAATATCAATGCAGTTTATTTAGAATATCAACAAAATATGAACAATATCAATTTGTGCTGACTAAGCCATTAGATTTGACATGCAACTATTTGTAATCATATCGCAATTAATATTGCATTAAAATGCATGCGTTTTATTTTCAATGCATGTGCAGTGTGCACAATGTGCGTGTGTGCGCGCCATTGTTTTGTAAAATGGTGTAATTATGTGTGCCACAAAACATCAATTTTTAGGCTTAATTTGTTTGAATGCATTTACATACTAAAATGCATACTAATGACACTATCGACCAGACAGCGATGAAAAGAGAGAGTGAGAGAGGGTGAACAGGAGTACGGGAGGGGAAGGGGGTCGGAGATAGAGGATATGATGGGAAAAGAATTGCCAGCTCAAATGGCAGCCATAGAATGCAAGTGAAGTACAATTATCAAATGGAAATTGACTTTTTCAAATGAATATCATGGTTAATGACTGTTTTTAGATTGGTTTTTAGCACATCAAATACACTGACAATTTTTTAAAATGTGATAAGATTTTTACTTATCAAATGGTTTTGACAACATTGTTAACGATCTTTTTTTTTTCTACAGTCATTATGCAATGAATATTGTATCATTTTTTTTTCCTATTTATTCCTCATTTGCTCTCAATCTGTCAGCTAATCTATATTGTTTGTGCATTTTAAAAAACCGAAACAAGCAAATTTGTGGCATTAACATTTACAAAATATATTCCACAAGCGTGTGCGTGCTTGTATTTATATCATGCTATTCATTTTTAATGCAAAATTAATTTGGGACAGCAGGAGATTTTTCGTTACGGCCCATGCATCCATTGAAAGAGAGAGAAAGAGAGAAAGATAGAGAAAGAGAGAGAAAGAGAGAATGAGAGAAAGAGAGAAAGAGATAGAGCGAACAAAAAAATTCTACTGGCGCGAATGCCGACAGACTATAAAAAAAAATACACAACAAACAACATGACGAGCAGAAAATGTTTACGCGCATGAAAAAGTGAAATAATAAACTGATTGAATAATTAATGGTATGCAGTAGAATTGCTGTGGATCAACCACGACGGGTCTCATAATACCAGGCTCGTTTCATCATCAGCCGGAAGCGATGGGCAATAAAAAAAAAACAACTTGCATGGAAATTTAAACATGATCAAAAATAGTTCAAAATGCAAGCAGTTATTTATCCAGGAAAAACAACAACGAAACGAAAAAAAAATGCACAGAGATTACACTGGATTTAAAAATAATCATGTGAATGCACAATGTCAACGTAACGATATCGATTTATCTAAAGCAATTTGATTGTCAACGGAAATTCCGTTGAAATTTGGAACAAAAAAAAAAAAAAATTATTTTTTTCTCTTCTCAACAACTGGTTGTTTTTTTTGCATTTGAACATTCCACAACATTTTAGATTATCATTTGACCGGTGAAATAGATTGTGTTTCGATTTCGTATCAACAAATAAACATTGATAATACGTGCAACGAGTACGAATTAAATGTTTGACTTCGTAAAAGCGAGAGATTTATTTGTTGTGCCCATACACAACAACGCCAACGCCAACGGAAAAAGAAATAATTATAAAACAACATGGACATTGATTAATCAGCAAAAACGTATTTTTCAATTTAATGAAATTGCGAGAATCCATTTCCCGTTTATGCAATGAGCCTCGGATGGCCACATAATAAAATGGACACATTTTAACTACAGCAATAAATATTTCCGATGCGATGCAATGCATATTTTCCAGGTGGCGATCCAAACAGAAAAAAAAAAAAATGTTCAATGCAAACGTACATTTAAAAACCAATTCTTATTTCAGACAGAGAACGGATTTATCTACTGAAAAAAAACAGCACATTGTATACAAACGAAGATAGAAAAAAGCACACTTTAGTACGCTTTTTTATTCAGTTATTGTTCACGCAAGAGATAAGGATGAACGCAAACAACTACTTTTTTTTCTATTGTGAAATTTTGAAAAGAATAGTGAAAATATCTCATGAACGCATTTCCCCAAAGAATGAATTTAAATGCACTCAAATGATTAAGTTTGAAAGAAGAAGAAGAAGAAAAACAGACGGAAGATACACTCTTTTCTACTTTTAATTTTTTGCCGTAAAAACACTTGGCCAAATTGGATTGAGACTATTTAGACTGGAAAGTATTTTGCATTATCGTTATATCGTTATAACGCTATAGCTGATGAGGAAAAAGCTTCTGTAAATTGTTAACACTTACTAATAAGGAAAATGCGCAAAAACTGTTTTTTTTTTTACTTATTTAAACAATAACTGCATAAAAAGTTTGCATAAATCATATGATTTGTTTTCTTTACAAATTATAACACCGTTGATAAATGAAAAAAAGGAAAAAACAACGTATAAATGGAACGGTTTTTTACCCAAAGAGAAAATCTTTCTCGTGGTTGTTTCAACATCACTAAAGTACAGGGAAAAATTTTTGTACTTTAGATGGAAGTTTATATTTTTCATTTTAATGCAAACAATAGATGCGTGGAAAAAAAATTGTTTGAAAAATCAACATTTTAAAAGGTATTCATAAGCGAAAAGATTTCATTGTAACTTTTATGCATGCCCATACTTTGCAAAAGCAAATCAAAATTCAAATACGTTGAAAAATGAATAAAACATTATCGAGCAAGCTATTGAATTGGGTCTGTTTTGAGATGAGCAAAATTAAATGCAGCATCTTTTTCAATAATAAATGAGAAGACGCTTCAAGTCATTGATACGAATCACACTTGACTGGATGACCATTGAAAAAGGGGGATTTCAAGATATGTTACTGTGCTGTTATATGTAATCAAAGATGAAGCTTAAGGATTTTCTTACATACGATCAAACTAAAAGAACATCACAATTTCTCATTTCACTTGAGCCACAGTTGAGATCGCTGAAACGGAACGGAACGTAGATTCGACCTAAATATACTAAAGAAAGGGAAAACGTAACATTAACAACAGAAAAAAAAACAAAATTCTATTCCATTAATTTATTGAAGCTCTTATCGGCTTCTTCTTTTTTTTTTTTTTTTCTTTTTTGTTTGAACATTTTCATTGGCAATAGTCGACATATCCACACAAATGACATTGGATACTTTTTGCTCAAACGATGTTACATCAAACCCATAAACTGTATCGAGACAAACAAACAAAAACATGAAGACGTTGCGCAAAATGCATTTTTCAACTGTCATCGACTGATCCGATTTGGTATTTTTTCGTTTTTATCAAACCGGTCGAGTCGTTTGACTTTGATTGTGTGTTGTTAACCAAAGATTGTGTCATTTTGAACTTCAATTTATGCCACAAAAAACAACATACCATTTCAAACGAACATATTTCGAGAAAACGGAAAATCGAATTTTACCAATTACATTAGACAAAAAAGCACATCAAATGAATAACATATGAAATAAAGTTTGGTACATGCTCTCTTTGTTGTTGATGCTGTTGCCAACGTGTTGTTGTTCGACTTTTCTTGTAAAAAAGAACTTTCATTCACATCGTTTTTTCATATTTTTTTTTTTTTTTTTTTTAATAATTCATTTCATGTCAAAATGTGAAGATAGTTTTGGATTTTGTAGCATAACTTTTTCGTTTATTGTACGAGATTTTATAGAATGAATGAATAATTTGTTAAAAACTAACGAATAATTCGTCACAACGTTCATAGAAATTGTTTAACAAAATAAAATATTACGTAGATGTACAGATTTTCGTAGATTCGGTTTGTCGTACATTTTGAGATTAAAAAATTATGAATACCGCTCGTTCTATATTATATTTACTGAAATAGTTTTCTTTTTGTGTATATTTATTCTAACGATAAATTACTCAATGTAAGCATTTCTAAAGAGAATTTACACACTTGAAAATCATTTCATGTGCTTTTCATACCGTGCATATATATGGTATATTTATTCCAACGTCACGAAAACTAATTTCGATGTGCATATACAAAATGAAAAATTAGCCGGTTTACTGAAGTGCGCCACTAATTCCATCTCATGCAAACGAATGAATTTTCTCTCTCTCATTTTCTGAATTACGAAAATTATGAAGCAATTTCCATAAGCTTCTTGATAGATCCAAGGAATTTAGTAAGAGGCTGTGTGTGTTTGCATCAAGTCGAATAGCAAGCATAAGCACCGACTAATTATTTATAATGAACACGAACCGGAAATAGTGCTATAGTTAGAAAGAGAGAGCATTCATTTCACTTGAAGCTGCAACGAAAAGCCGATTATAAATAACTAGTTTTGTTGCTAACAAAGTCAAAAGCAAGCTCTGGCCAAAGTAATACTCACACAGAGAAAGAAAGCAAGAAAGAGAGTTAGAGAAAAAGAGAGAGAGAGAGAGAGAGAGAGAGAAAGAGAGAGAGATAAATAGATAGAAAGTGAGAGATGGTCTCGTCACAAAATAGCCAGGATTAATTTATAAAGTGCATATTTATCTTTTGGCAATGGAGAACGTGTTTGGAAACTCTTTTCGTTTGGGCCACATTGTAAAGAAAAACCACAAAATTTTGTATGCGAAAAAGCATCGTTTTTAGCAACTAATTAAGCAGTATTTACATTTTCTTATTCATTTCAAAAGCTAAGCACCAAGAGGATTATAATTTATTTATTTTAATTGCATCGTAAAATATTTTGCTCTTGACATCCTATTTTGAACTTAATTTAACAGGCTTTTCAAAAATGAAATTGAGAAGTTTTTTTTTTTCTCAACATTCTTTCTTTCGTTCTCTTTTTTTCATTTCTTGCACATATTACCGATAAGGAAATAAACTCCTGGTTCATAAGTTCTTCTCAGATCATCTTTTTGTGTTATCAATTTATGGAAACGTTTCTCGGCTTTCACACAACGATTACTTTGCCATTCGCATGAGGAAAAAAAAATGAGAAGATGAAAAAGGTGAAAAAAAGTGGAATGAAATGAATGTAATTGGACCGACAATTTGAGTTTTTCACCAATTGTCTTCTTTGTAATATGATGTTTTTCTTTTTTTTTTCTTTTTTGTATGGTATTTTTGTGTTTGCATTTCGCATAGGTTGATAAGACTAAGAATGAATTTGTTGTCGGAAACATGTGTTAATGCACACATTACTCACACTCAATGTCAGCCATAAATAGAAGAGAGCAGCAATAACCAGATTGTATTATGGTGTTTTCATCGTGTTTTCGTAACTGCCTCAAAAATTCGTCGCCCGATGCTTCGTCGTTTTCCCTCCCGTAATTCCATTCAAATAAATTTAATTTAATCCTCATTATAAAACATAATGCAAATACTCTGCCATGGAGATACATTTCCACGTTCATATTTATATATCTTTTTTTATATTTTTCTCTTCTTCTTTTTAAATGGGAATCAGACGCAAGCAGAAAGAAAAAAAGAAAAACGAATGGGAAATATGAAAATGTGGTTTAAGTCTTTGGCCACATGAATTTTTATTTATCATTCGCTATTGAATCAAGCGAATTTTGTTTACAGTTTTTTTTTTTCTTCTTCTTCTGTGTATGTGCGCAATAATTCGCGTTCGCATTTGGTGTTCGTACAGTTTAAATTAAATGCATTAGAGTTTTTAATGCTCTAATGTAATTTCGACAATGTGTTATTGGCTATGATGTGTATCGCACAACCGAATGCGTATCAAAGGAAACTTTAGCATTTGTTTGACTTTTATTTCGCAAGCGAGCATAATAATAATCTCTCTCTCTCTCTCTCTCTCTCTCTCCTGTGTGTGTGTGTATTTATATTTTTCTTTTCTCATTTTCAAAATTTTTCAAACAGAGAGTAGCAATGCGTGATAACAAACTCTTTTTGAACCATTTTATCCATTTACGAAACAAACATTTATTATATCCGGAAGCGCATTACCGTTAATAAAAATTTTTTCTCGTTGCTGACCAACAAATTACGGTTTTCATATTTCCAATTTTGTTTCCATTTTTATTTACAAAATCTACACGGGAGAATGTAAAAAAAAGTATGTTCGCATCATATACTTGAACAAAAAAAAAAAAAAAGCCAAACTGTAGTACATTTATGGCTTATATTCTGGTCGTACACATAAAAATTCATTTGTGATGAAGATTTTTTTTTTTTTTTTTTATATTTTCAACAACATCAAAGTGCATATCTTCATATTATTTCCTCATCAGTTCCGGGAAGTTTTTTTTCGCCTCATATTTACATTTGTTGCCGTGTATTTTCATACAAGCAATTTGCATTATTTTCCCCTTCAAAACAGTAGCAACAAAAAAAAAACCTATCGTATTAATGATAATAGATTGGATGGGATAGTTAGCAATAAAGAAACGTATTCACTTTTTCATAAAAAAAAAAAAAAAGAAATTAATGAAATTTTACGATAAAATACAAATATTTGATTAAGTTCATTAAATTCCCATAATTATTTGAATTACAATGCATCGAATCGAGCTGATAAAAAGGCACCAAATGAAAAAAGATGAATGTGATCAAAGTTTAGCACCAAATGTTTTCATGCTTGAAAAAGCCAATAAATTTTATCATCTTTGTGCGCAATGGATGAAAATAAAGAAGAAAATTGTGAACTTTCCATGCTCAATAAATTATATTATTTGGTGAACAACTCTATTGAACTTGATTCGACCTGAAAAATTCTTTGGCATTAAGTTTGAGGTTTGAGTTAAGTCAAGTCTCAGTGCCACACATACTGCACAAGCAGCACCTCACTGACACTGAACAACAAAATTAATGGATACGCAATGCAGTTAATTTAAAAGTTCTGTACACGTACATACGAACCGAAATCTATTTCAAATACAATACCATCGTACACTCAAGTGTGTTGGTAGTTTATAGAAGTTTAACCCAGTCGGTTTTTGTACTGTTTATTGTTGCATCTTTCGAATATTCGAAAAGAGAATTTATTTAAATTGTAATATATATACATTTTAATGTCCTTTTAATACTTTCAAGTGTCAAATGATATGCTTTGCAACGAGAGAGCTCAATATGCCATAGTAAAACTGGCAACAGCCAATAATAATCAAAATGGTTGCTTCGTAACCAAACTTGATTGTAAAGATGAATGAAAGATGCAGAAGTAAATTGTACAAAAGCAACTTGTGGAAAATTGTGGAAATAATTTACCTTACCATTTGATGCAATTTATATAATCATAATGAAAATTTACATTCGACCCATTTTGAAAGGTGTTGAAAGGAAATCAAAATAGATGGTAAACGAAGTGAGCTGCTTATCATAAACACTCAAACTATTTTACAAAGTGATGGTGATAATAATCCATAGCTTTGCCTTCTATCTCCCTCTCTCTCTCTCTCTGTATATATAGATTCGGATGCAACAACACATTTGATACAATTTTCCATTGCCTTTAATTCGACGAAACCAAAGTATTTTGTTCAACAATTCTGTCTGATTACAAATTGAAACCGTATTGTTTCATCTCTAGATTTAAATTGCAATATTCATAGTCAGTATGACCAGCATTTTATTGCAGTTTTGTATTGTGTTGTATTGTGTTGTGTTGTGTTGCGTTCTGTACCTTGGATTTTCGAATTTTGGTGAAAGTTTTGTGTTGGCATTTATGGCAGAGAAAACATTATGTACATGCATATTGTATATCTAGTCAGTTTGGTGATTTCAACATCAACAGCATTAATTTGTTTGCTGGCTTTAAAGGAAATGTGAGCTACTTCAAGAATACTCAAAATGAATGCATAAATTATCGGCCAACCCACAATTTACAATAAAACATCCCAAAATGCATTATTTACAACACATTTTCAAAATCGATACGATACAAAACGAATATTCAATCCACCTTCGTACAAAATATATAAATTTAACTATCTTCCTTGCCCCCCCCCTCTCTCTGCCTCTCTCTCCCGCTCTTCATCTGTAAAATATTTTTGATACAGAAATATCTCTTTTCGTTAGAAAATTTTACTACTCGAAATAGAAGGCACACTAAAATACAAAATACAAATTTAAGATTTATATTTCATGTGCATAAATTTATCCGAGATTCGATTTTAATCCGGGCATTGTTCATTTCTCTTCCTTAACAGACGATACATACATGTATGATGATGCAGCCAGAGGTTCAATGCGACCACATCATATTGGCCATTGGTATGACGAACCACCTTACGAGAGTGATCCAGATGATTTTCTTATGTCCGGAATTAATTCGGGACCAGCAGCAATAATACAGGTATTTATTTCTCCCCTTCTATGTATAATACAATACGTATAACATATATTTAATCATTCGAGATAAATGTATCTTTTGGCTTGATACACATCGTCGGTATATACAATATCACATGAATACTTCATTCAAAGCGAATAACAATTATTAACGTTTGAATGCAATGCAATACTCATTCTCGTTGAAAATCCACAGATCTGGATCAATCATGAAAATTATGACAACAACTATTTAGATATTTAATAGTTTTGTATATGCGTTAAATTATTAATAACATATTAGTATTTCAAATATGGCAATAGGTTTCAATTTCCAATATTCTGGTAATCAATTATAAAATAAGTGTTTTATTTCAGCCCAATTCTGTATCGCATCATGCGATTCACATATAAATTAGGTAGAAAATCATGACATATGCAAAAACAAGTATTTTTTTTTTTTTTCGCTATAAATTGAAACGAATACCCGAACATAATGTATCGTCAATGTCAAATTTTGAGACAAGACAAAGGTGACTTTAGTGAAAACTGAATCCTATTTGATATTTCATCTTCAAAGCTTCTTCAAAGTGTATGAATGAATTTCACTAACTGCTTAACATTTCATATATTGTATCAAAAAAAAAAAAAAAAAAAAGGCACAAAATCATAAAGTATTTGAGTAATGCTGCTGATTCACAACGAAAGTATTCACATAGAAAGTCCAACAATGTCAGAATGTTTGCATAAAAGGATGCGTAAGCATGTACAATACGTCGACAAGCATGTTTCACTTTGAACAAAGTTGAAGTTTTGCCAATATTATCAACTCATTCCCAAAAATTGTTTTATCGCAAATGTATAAACGTCAAACCTGAGAGCGAGTCTTTTTTTCTTTTATTCTCTTCTTTCGTCTAACTTGTTTGTCTAACTTTTTCCGTGCGGCAGAAAATGCGATAGAACAGCAAATGTGGATTGCGAAAAGTGAGTTAATGTTTTTTTATGTACAAATTCAAATCGAATTATATGATGGATTTTCAGTTGCTGTTATTCACTACAGTTACATGAGCCAAAAGCATGGAGATGAATGATATAAAGTACATGCGATTACAGTCTTTTCGGAAAGTTTTTTTTTTGTTTTTTTGTTTTTTTTTTTTTTTTTGTTTCGGTGAAACATTGTGCTACATTGTTCTCCAGTGCTTTTTAAATGACGTTAAAATAACACAAAAGCCAAACAAAAGCGAAAACCAAAAGAAATGCAAACCAACCATATTTTCGATGAAGGAACACATGGCTTACTCTTCTCATTCTCATCTTCATTTCGATCCACTCCTCTCTCGATGCCAAAGTACTATTCTTGTCAATGTGTGCCAGTGACGTTCGCCTTTTTGTGCCTTTACCATATTGTATAAGTTGTATATCGGTATTCAACGACTGCACGTACTGATGACACTGCTACTCTTAAGACACAAAACTATAATCATTAAAAATGTGTTTTACTTTTTCGTGTGTGTGTCTTGATAGTTGAGTACAAAATCTACACTAATTCTTCTATCGAATGGGTGGAGAAATACACAAACACACACACACACACACACACACACACACACACACTAAGATAGAGGATGTGATGTGATGGCAAAGGAAACAATGTGAACACGACCGTCAATTTCAATTTGGTCGGGATTCGTGTGCATGGGCGCTTTTGTGATTGTGATATATAAATTGCCACATATAGCATTTTTTTCTTGTGTGTGTGTGTGTGTGTTTGGAAAAACAACCAAACTTTCCATTGAGTTAAAATATATCTTGAGATGAATGCAGATCCCATGCTCGATGAAATCCCAAACAAATGTATATGAATTTACGAGCATAAATGTAGCGCGCATAAGATTCTGTTTGGTTTTAAAATTGTTTCTTTCGTCATCGGCGCATCGTCATCGTTGTTGTTGTTATTTTCATCGTTGATGAATTTTGCTTACACTTCTCGAATCAACTGATTCAATCAGAACAATGCAACATCACCACCAGCGAGCAGCACTGCCATCCCAAGCTAACTTAATTTAGTAGAAAATACCGAATTCTAATCCATTGTTAAAATCCAAGCTCAATTTTCTTCGACAGAACTTTGTAATCAAGTATTGTTGTGAGTTTTCAGCAGTTGTCCCATCGAAAATAAACATATTAACCACTACATTATCACTGCTCGAGCCGATTCTTGCGCCACCCCAACGCCGCAAAAACCCAAGTCTGTTGATTGTTCATTGCATCAAAGCAAGTTGTGAACCATCGAAAATATACCCCAATATTACACATTGAACACATTGAACACAAGAACTTTTGGTTGGACTTTGACTTTTGTTTATTCAACAGCAAAAGTGATAGCAGCATCAGCAAAAGAAGAAAAAGAAGAAGAAGAAAAAGGAAAAACAGAGGCAACAGCTCAACATTGTCAGCGACAGTAATTGCACGTTGCATCCATAAAAAGTTTTTTCATATCGATGTTACACAATTTTCTTAAATTTACGCTGAACAACATCAAATCTTTGGCAAAGCGTATGTTTGATATTCATGTGCCTAGTGCATACAGTGTGTATGCATGCAAGAAAACAAACAAAGCTAGCAAAAACACATTTTCTAGTTAATACACGTACGGTTTCGTGCAAACAATGTGTATTTATCGTGCAGATTTCTAATTAAGACGAAAACGTAAAAGTGTTGATTAAATTTTCCGGGTTTCGAATTTCTTGCAATACATCGTAATGTGTACACCACCACCATCGTACACATACTCGCTCACAACGATAGCTTCATTTTGTTCAATTCGATTATTTCATTGGTTTTACAATGAACATCAAATTTTCGAATTCTGTCAAATTGAAAATAAAATCATTCAATGGTTGATTTTACTCTATTCATTCCATTTTTTAAGACATTTGTATCAACTATAATGAAAAAAGAATGAGCAGAATAAGAAAGAGAAAAAGAAGAAAAAACCTTCAACAATGCTCACGTCAATGTACAAATTCAGAAAAATCAAAACAATTATTTCTGCAGAAAGTCAATTTTGTTCACGCCATCAAAATAAAATGTTCTCATCTGCTTGGTGGGTTTTAAAAAAGACACAACAATGCATTGGCATTATTGTCGATTTATCCTGTTTTGTTCATGCGAAACAAAATGAGACATCACAAGGGATATAATATAAACCATTTGAATGTTTCACGTCGAATCGCAGAAGTGCAGAGAGAGAGAGAGAGAGAAAAGAAAAGAAAAGAAAACCAAAAGCAAGAAATGATGAGAAGTAAAAGAGCGAAGGGCATTGCACGAAAAGAGGACAGAAGTCAAAATAGAAATAAATTGTAATAATACGAATTCTATACCGAATGAACATACAGCAGAAGGTTTTCTTATGCTCATGTACGTGCCAGTTGGAACATTTGTTGTTCATACAAATTCGGATTACAGTTTATTGAACCATCTTAAAACTGTTATACATGCATTTTTATGTGTGTTTTAACGATTGTATGTTTCTGTTGTTGAGTGAAACATGTTGAACCCAATCAGAATGAATGTCATTGCTCATCGACTAAACTCAAAGTGCAATTATCTCTTTTCGAATGGCTTTACCTATTCCCTTGGGCACTTTGTAAATCGCATTATTATTATTTCGATACTGGTATTGATTTGTTTTCATTTCGATTTACGTCAATATCAGCACCAAATTTACCTTCGATATAATCATATATTTTAATTGACAGCTCAACTATTTCCATCAAAATTTATATGATTTTCTGGGAATGTTTTACAAAATCTCAACATCTCATGTTTATGCATAACAATTCATTGACTTTTGTATATATTTGATGCGATCTTATTATTAAATAACCTGTAAGTTAATGGTGAATTACATAATGTGATTAGAACTAAAGACTTTGAGCGCAAAACGTGCAGCTTGCCTGTAAGTTTGTATGTATTTTCATTTTATTTCTTTTACATAATTGCCAATTACTGCTTTTACTTCGAGCTACAATAGAACCGTTGCATTTTGATCATAACAAAAGGCTTAATTAAAAGCTTTTCAGAAATCTGTGTGTAAATATGCACATGAGTGGCTTTTCTCGTTTGTTCGCTTTGAGATTGCAATTTGATTTCAAAAGATCCGTGTGATGTAAGCTGGAAAATGTGGGAAAATGCAAATGCGATTCGAAGAAAAATGCATGCATGCATTTACAGTAATTTATGAATGCAAAAATGTAAAAAAAAAAAAAAAAATCTACAAACATGAGAGTAACAACCAGTTTCAGTGAGCATCCATTTTTTTACATTGTTCCCTTTCCTTCATTCAGTTCAACATGAAATGCAACATTTGGGTTCAGATATCGAAGCGCAAATATTCTTTGAAGCTATCTTGTGGCCATTAGAATCTAAATAATAGTAGAAAAATGACCGTTCATAAAAAAAAAACAATATCTGACCATTTAAAACTAAATATTAGAAGCTTTTGTTAGGATCAATTCTCTAAAACATTGCCACATTCATTTCATTCATATTGCATTTGTATGGACTCCGCTATAATTCCGATTTTAAGTGATTCTTTTTTTTTCTTTGCTTTTCCATTTGCAAGTAAATGAAAAATTGGCATTTCAGTGCGATGCATTTTGAAAAACTACATGAAACCCAACAAGATATTGCTCTTTGTTAGTTGGTTTTAAAAAAGGAAATAAACAAACAAGAAGAAAAAAAAAAACCTAAAACAACAATCGAGAGAAAAAAGTTATGATTTCATAAATTGTAAATGGGCTTAGAATCAAACGTTTTCACATCACAATTTTTCCGCATTCCGGTTGTTCGTTGTTCTATTCCGTATTGGTTTTGCTCATGTTGTTGGTTCTATTTTGTTTTTGGTCACAACTACCCTCTGCCTGCCTGTTGTTCAATACATTGTTTTCAACAGTTCACTGGTGAAAGAGATTATGGCGTCTTCTGTCTCGTTTTGGCCGTTTTCAGCTTCCAAACTGTTACACACAATATTACACATTTTTGTTACGGTTTTTGTTTTGAGTGCTTTCTTTTCGAAAATTTATTTTTATTGCGCCAACTGAATGGTTTGGAATGAACGCTTTTGAATCGAATAGAAAAATATTGCGGAACATTCTTGCTATATTCTCTTCCCTTTATTGTAGGTATGTGGTAAAAGTGAGGAAATATTTATAGATTTTGCAAGCAAACGACAGAATATGAGAGAGATAGAGAGAAAGAGAGAGAGAGAGGGAGAGAGATAGAGGGAGAGAGATAGAGGGAGAGAGAGAGAGGGAGAGAGATAGAGGGGGAGAGAGAGAAAGTGGAAAACAACACAAGCGGAGAATGTAATGGTTTTGAAAAACACAATCGGAAAGGCTGGTGGAAACGCATTCGATTGAATTGAGAGAGAAAAGTAGTCAGAGAAAAACACAAAAAGAGAGAGAAAGAGAGAAAAAGCGAGTGAGCATAGTACGCGCAACATCGCTCGAACGGCTTGAACAAGTGAACTCAACGATAGACACATTACATCCATAAATCGGATAAAAATCTATTCAATTCGAAAAAGTTGTTAAAGGGTTTTCTGTATGCGCTTCAATATATTCCGTATTTTTATTCGTTTCGATTCGTTTTTCTAGCATTTTTAACTGCCTCTCACGTATCTTTGCTCATTCAAAGTGCTCGAAAGCTATATTGCATGAATCTGAGCCGGTTGATTGAAAGTTTGTGATTTTGTGTATTTTATTCAGCGCAACTTGTTTTTCTTCTCATTCTCTGTTTTTGTTTTCTGTTAGTTTTGTTTATTTTCTTTACTGTTTCGATGTTTTTTTTTTTTGCCCGCGATCTTCTCTCTCTCTCTCTCTCTCTCTCTCGATCCTTGTCCCGTGGATATTTGTATCAGTGTACAAATTTTTAATCCTTTGAAAGCTTAATTTACTTTTATTTGCCATGGTTGCTCATCTAAAACCAGCTCGTCTTCTCTTTCTCCCTCTTATCATATATGTGAATGTTTGCCACATTCATTTGCATTTTATTTTATTGTTTTTCCATGTAAAATTGTGCTAGAGGTCGATGTTGCTTTCATACTGAATTACATTCAATGCTGAATTTTCATAGAAGATTTGATTGTGCAAATTTTTCTCCTCTCTCTTCATCTCGCTCTTTCTTTCTCTCTCACTCTTTCGCTTTATTTTTCTCTTTCTCTCGAACTGTTTCGTTTGTTCAATCGAGTAGATTGCTTTTAAACTTTTTTTTTTCTCTCTCCCTGACGGAAATTTGTGATTAGATTTATCGAGCGATGAAAAGTATCGAGAGGGATTAAAATGTTGAAATTGATATTTGCGCGCATACAAACAAACAGATTGAAACGAAACTAAATTTCATTGAGTAAAATGTTTATTTGATTGAGAGAAAGAGAAATATATTCAATTCAGTAGGAAATTGACTTCAACGGTACGTAACTATAGTTTATTTGCTGCGTACAAATTAAATTGGTCTTTTGAATAAAAATGTTCTCTAATAAATCAGAAAAGGGAACTCAGCATATACATATCTACATGTGAAGCGTGTGGTGCGCAGAATTACCTGCTATGAATGGCCGATAGTGTGTGATGGTATGTGTTGTAAAACGTGTAACGATAACATTTAATTTTCGTTATTAGAAAATGTTAACTGAGAAATTTCATTTGAGAATTATGTGATATGTAATTATCTATGAAACGATTTGCTTTCGTACGCCAATAGATCTAAATTTGGTTTTTGTATCAACATGTTGTGAAGCAGTTCACAGAACATGTAATTATTCGAAATTTTTGTTAAAACATTGATAGCAACAGAGAAGTATTTAAAGTCTGTAAATGCCACAACATCACGGTCATGAACTTAAAAAGGCAAGCACGAGGATCGCTTGAGAAAATGCAATCATAAAACTTGTCAGCTTTTATAGAAATTACGCTTTATTTGTAAAATGAACAAACGCAATGTCGCCGAAATGCGGAAAACATCGACGGCGTCACCATTGTTTTTGAATTGGTATTCGCTGCAAAAACCAAGCCAAAATCACTAAAGTGTTTATGTTTGTGCAATGATTCCGCGTACAGGCAAATACGTATTATAAAACTTGCTAACAGCTTTTAGTCGAACAATGTATGTCTAACATTGGTAACACCGCCAACTTAAAATGTTTGCGCTTAATAATTCAGTGCAGAATAATAGAGAGAAAATCAGCCCGTAAATATTCATAAACGACCACGTAATGAACCAACCACACACAACGCTTTATTTGTCATCACATTGTGGGAATGCCAAGTAATGCTGTCAAGTATTATGTCACAAGCGGAAAATTGACAAGATACAAAAGACTTATTTACGTAAACGATTGTTTTCGCACTGTTTCTAATTCCGAAAACCATTTGCACTTTTCTAATGCGTTTTCCGATATATGCTTATGGAATCCAATTTTCCATACACACACACACACACACTTATACAAAGCAAACTGGCTAATATTGGCTAGCATAAATGCACATTTGAATGTCCTCAAGCATAAATAAAGCCATTGGAAATGTGAATTGTATGTACGTATAAATGTTAAATACACAATAAGCTTTCTGCAATTTCTTTTCGATGTTAACGCTACTTGCTTACATTCACCTCTGAACTCTCCAATAATGGAATGACATTTGTGTTCTACTTGTTCCGAAACGATACTACTTAAGAAAGTAGTCGGTTGGAAAATTCGTATTGCCAATAACGATAACATGAAACAGCATCGTCACATCTTCGTTATAGCTACTTGTGATGGTGATGATATTGAAGTTGATGTTGATGGTAGCCGAAGGGTGGTGAATGACTGAGAGTGTGTGCTCATTTTATGTTGCATTTAGCTGTCAGTTGATGGTAAATGCGTGAATCAGTATTAATGATCTGCCAATGTAACTATTCGTTGGCCATTTTCAAGCCGTTTTTTGATGCGTCATCCTTGATGACCAATGACCACATACATCAATTGCTTTTCAAACAGCAAAATTCAACCTCAACTAAAAATAAGTTACAAAAAAGTACATTACTTCACTGGACATTACACAGCAATCTGTCATGTTCAACACATTCATTTTACACGTTTTTACTTTAATCGTTTCTGTCTTTTTATTTTCTTCTTCGTCGTTTTTATTGAACTCGATTTCATGTTGCTTCACATTTAAACCATTTATTTCAAACATTAAGATTGCCTTCATTTCTAGCTGACTAACCTAAATGTCAAACAAAACTCATGAATTTTATTGCTTTATTGCAATTGAATTCACTTGATGGAGTAGCTCTAAAATCTTAAGTGGAACAATCAATTTTCTTTGCCATTTTCGTAAAATTCTTTAAGTAAAATGAAGTGCTTTATGAAGAAGAAGAAGAAGAAGACGAAATTGTGAGACGAAATTTCTTGCATGCAAAAAAGAAAAAGAAAAAGAAAAAGAAAAAGAAAAAGAAAAAGAAAAAGAAATTCATGTTCACCGTTCTCAATTGAAATTACTCTGTTTGATTTCGTTAGTAGAACGCTCTTGGCAACACCAATATTTGTTTTATGTTCTACTAACTCCAATTTACTGCTTGCTCATATAGTTAAAATGAGAGCGTATTGTTAAATGTTATTTTTTTTCGCTCTTTTTCTCCCACTCTTCCACCTCTCTCTCTCTCTCACTCTTTACCTTTTTCCGACATTGTATTTCGTCAATCATAAAAATATTCGCGAAAATTCCTTTATATACATAAAAGTGTGAGAGACATTTAACCAATACCACCACATATCGTACACCACTGCATCTATTTTAATGGCTTATCGAGGAAAATGCTTGCGGTAGTAAAATGGTTGCGAAAATAAATTTAATATATGTTGAGATTATATAATAACGAATGTTCAAGTTGTATACTTTTTAATCTCGCTGCTGATGAAATGCCATGAATCCGTTGTATGTGAAAAGGAAAAATAAAAATAAAAATATGAACGCAATGAACAGTCGCTATAGTCGTACAGATTAACATTCTATGCAGCTGCTTGAATGAACTTTTTGTCTTTTGTCAAATGGTATATTGCGAATGAAATGTTGTATTCTAGTTGCTCATATATGATTTCGTCTAACTGAACATATCGTGCATTTATGGTATTATTGATATTAAATTCAACGAGATTTTGGCGCGCGCAAGACAGAGCACAAAACACAATGTTCATGTTGATGATGTGAGTAAAAAAGATGCCAAATGAACTGAGTACACAATTTGAGTGTTTCATAAAAAGCTTTTAGTACTTTTAATTTTGACTTTTAAAGACGCATCAAGCGCTCTTCATCCTCATCTCCTTCATCCTGTATCTCTCTGTCTATTTCATTCTGTCTGCCTTTATGAATATCTGCCGCACGTTCGCTTCCCGCATTGTAAATTTATCTGAATTAAATTGAATGCGCGAGTTACAAAAGATACGCATTTTAGATTGTCAACAAAAGGCGCCAAACTTCTTCCACACATTGAAGTCGAAAAGAAATCATATTTGCTATTACTTGATGTCTTTGCATTGCGTTTGTTTGCAAGCGAACAAGAAGAGTTAATAAAAGAAATCAGAGAATTTCAAGAGTCAATTTAGTTCGCATATGTGAAGAGGCAAAGATACATACAGTGAGTCTTAATGGATCGCACACAATTTAATTAAATTGTTGCGAGCGAATCAAAATTACAAACGGTAATGCTAATGTCTGTTTTTGCTTTTTGCATTTTCTTCAAAACATTCGTTCGACAAAATTGCTTATTTTCGTTATTTTCACTCGAATTACAATTAAAACAGCACTCGAATATAGCTCTATCTGATCGTAGAAATCTTTCATCGTATCATAACAAAGCTAGAACAATTAACAAATTCATTTGAAAAAGCCATGAGAAAATTGAGAATTAAGTCGGATGGTAAGGCTAAAAATGACACAAACATTCACCAACAATTCATGCATTGCTTTTGATAAAGTTGATATTCAAAAGCCAAAATGTTTCTCTCTTGGATTAATATTTCGTTTTTTGGTTTTTATTCATCCAACAATTTCCAAGAAATTCGAAAGTTTGAATTATTTTCTAATTGTTAGTGTATTTTGTGGCTTACAGTAAACATTCTTTTCATTCTTCTTCATTACTAAGTTTATGCAATTCACTTTAATTGCAAAGAACAGAAAAAAAAAAATAATGCTTGATAATGCAAACACTTTTCGGAAAACTCATATCGAGTTCACACCTTCACTTAAGGCAAACACCTGGTTAAAGTAGTTTTGGATGTTTTCTTTCTTTTCGAATGCGCTGTTTTTGTTCCATTTTTTTTTTCGTGAATCGCATGAAGTCTTTATTTCCCAGTAAAGGCATTTTAGCTAATCAGGAGAAAAAAAATACAAAAAAAAGCGTTGATAAAATGAAAACTTTAGTTAGTTAACTTTGTGAATCTTTGTGAAATAGAACTTTTCTACAAAGAATGAAAACGACAACAACGAACGATAAAATAAGGAAAAATTTTTTAAATTAAAAGCATTCGGTTTTTTGTTGCTAAAAGCAACGTTGTGAATGAAAAAATAAGCATAAAAGTGATAAGACTTTTTGGTGTTTCATCGGAACAATTTCCCGAATCTTATGGATACACCGCCAAAAATAGACGAGAAAAAAAAAGAATTGCATAATTTAAAAGTAAATGAAATACACGGACTAGCCAAAGATAGAGCACATAGTGCCGGCAGCAATAAAGACAAAAAAAAAACAACTAGTTTCACTTGAAGATGACACCGCAACGAATTGAAAGTAGAAAAAAGTATTTTTCTTTTTTAGCGTGGAAAAAGTATCTAATTTTTTTTTTTTTTTTTCATCTTTGATACATTTTGCTTGTCACTATCATAATGGAAATTCCAGTTGATGTGGTCACGACCACGAGCCGGCGCACACGTCTACCACACTCAAGTGTGAGCTAACCTCGTGGTGGTTTTATCCTCAATTTCATACGGTTTTCGTTTTCTTTTTCATTTTTTTTTTCTTCGTTCCATATATCTGAAATGACCTATTTTTTCGGCGCGCAAATATATGCCAATATATTTGAGCGATCTTATTAATTTTATTAAGTTCTTCATTTCAATGCGCATCTGTAAAATGTTACTCATGTCGCATGCTTTGCATATGCCAAAGGGAGAACAACGTGAAATGTTACTTGAATTTTATGCGTTATTCAACAATGACAATAACCTTTGCTAGCATAGAAAATGTCTTTGAATACGAAATACGAATAATCCAATGTGAATGTCTTCCGTTAAATAAATATGTTCGCCTTTTTTTTTTGACTGAATAAAAATGAAAAAGAGAGTGAGATGGTCTTACTTGCAGTTCAAGAAAGTAAAAAAAAAGCAGTCAAAAAGCACCAAACTCTATATCAAATTACAAAGCATTTGAAATTGTATAATAATAGAATTGTTAAGCAGACAGAAGCTTTTTTTTATTGAAGTTTTCCGTTATGTTATTGTTCCATTTTACGCTTTGTCGTTCTTGCCATCGAATGTTCGTTCCTTGTATTTCCCAAAAAATTCAGAAAAAGAGAGAGAGAAAAGAGAGCGAGAGAGCCATGGAAAAAAGAGAAAAAAATCTAGTAAAAAGGAAAAAGAAGTTCGTGGCTTTTTGGCCACGTCCTGACATTTTATTCACAGTTGCCAGTTTCACAGTAAATCGTGCTATTCAAAATAATTTTCATTTTAAAATGGAAATTTCATGGCAAAATGAAAGTGGACGTGAGTGAAAAATATTCCTTCATGCGATGGAAATTCAAATAGTCAAACATTTAAATATTTCAGTCAAGCAGAAGAAAAGTGAGGCCAACAAATGGAAATGAAATCTCTCTTGAATGAATGAACGAATGAGAACGAAAAGACGAGATGAAAAAGTGAAAAAAAAAAATGAAAATAAAGAAAAATAAAATTAGCCGCAAATATATGGGAGCAATTCAAGCAGTTGAAGACATGGCTATCGCAATTGTCCTCTTGTTCAAAACTTGGACATTTTGCGATATGCCCGGAGGATACAAATACAAACTTTAACTTTTAACTCTTTTCTGAGAAAATGAAAACGAAAAAAAGATAGAAAGAAAGAAAGAGAATATGAAAAATGGAAAAAGAGCGAGCGAGAGAGAGAGAGAGAGAGAGTGAGTGAGTGAGAGAGAGAAAAAAAGAAGAATGCAAAAAATTGGCAAAAATACTTTAGAGCCATGTTGTGTGTCAGATTTGCATGAGGAAAATTCGATAAAATTTTCTCATTTTTCCAACAACTCACTTCACTCCCAGTTGATATGGTGTTCGTTTACATTTATTGCGAATGGAGAATAATAACTTTGCATTTTGATTCAATTTCAAATACAAATTCTGCTAAATTGTTTGGTGTCGTCGCCATCACCGCAGCATCGGTCTCACTGTCTCTTCGATAAACATGGTTATTTGAAAGAAATGGATGAATAGCAAAAAATTCATGCTTTCGGTATTGTTGACAGCAGTTGTATTGTGATTGCAGCCGAAAGCAAAGCAAATAAGGAACATACGAAGGAGAACAAGCAAATGAAAAAAAACGAAGCAAAAAAAAAAAACACCGACGAGATGATTGAAAGAAAATACTCTGGAGCATTGCAATTGTGGTAATAGAAGTTCGCGACTCAATCATATGAGATTTGACTGGAAACTTTTGACTGCTTTGCATATCTAACAATCCATGTATGTGGCATGTCATCCATCCAAATGAACAGATTGCAATTTATAACATAAATGAAACGAACTATGTGGATGCCTTATGCCTTTCGCCTTACGAACCGTCGTCATTGCGTTCAAGCACATTTTATTTGACAAATTTATTGAATTGAATTCTTCGTAAACTCCAATGCATTCTTTAAACACAGCAAAAACGAGAATGAAAAAAAAAGAAAGAAAATTGTTCGAACAAAGACGAATAAAACATTAAATTTCCTTTTGCAAACATATCTTTAGCATTCACGTCTTGTGTTTATATTTCATTGCTATTCACAACATCACAGAAGCAAAAGTAAAAAAAGAAAAGTAAAGAAAAAAAAACTTAAACCAAATGTACCTGAATATAAGCAACTGCAACGCACGCCACATACACATCATTTTCAGAGAAATAAACTCAGTTTGGTATCGAATGCTTAAGTGTACTGTTGTTTATGCGTGTACTATGTATATTATGCTTTATATCAATGGTATGCTGCTTAAACAAGAAAGAAAATATTATGTGGGATACAAAGCAATAAGACTTTTATGGCTTACATCATCTTAAGATTGCCAATTGAACCATTTCAAATGCAACATTCTTTTTTTTTTTTTGCCTTCTCGTCAAAGTGTATTCCAATCATCAAATTCAAAAAGGAGACACAATCCTTCCACTTGCCGTGGATTTAAATCGCTTGCACAACGGAGAGTCACCCTCCTTTTTATCACATCCAATTAGGTGAACAATGCTCTGAAAATCGGTTGAAAGCCGCTACATTGCAAGAATAAAAAAATCAATATTACACCAAACGGTTCCTAAAGATAGCACACTTAATATGAACATTTAAGAGTTTTTTTCGTCTCGAAAAAAAAGGGAAAAAAAAATTGAATTGAATCGAAATGTGTGTTTCACACAATTCTTACCACAATAAATTCGATTTTCATTCAAAAGTGAATACAATTATAAGTAATGACGAGTAATCTACGCATTCTAATTGAAATTTACATAACTTTTAGATTTCCACACAATTTTCCCATCTACAGACTACAAAACTGTATAACTTTAATACATTCATATTATTGTCTATGGCATGCAGAAAAGATCTACACCCTACTCTACTACAATGAATTCATTTGAATTTTCCAGCCATAAAAAGATAAACATGAAATGTAACTCATTACATAATATTTATTTCGAAAATGATAAAACTGAGAACATTTTCTTTCTTTCTTTCTTTCTTTCTTTCTTTCTTTCTTTCTTTCTTTCTTTCTTCTTTTCCTTGATTTTTTTTTGTCTCTCATTCTTTGGCTCGGTCGTATTTACGCCATGAACAACAACAACAAACAACCAAATGACAAAATCCGATTTGAATAATGATTGAAGCTAGTTAGCGCACATTGTAAATGGATGCCAAGAAGAATTTGACTGAAAATGAGAATTACTGTTTGAAATAAAGCAACAACAAAGAAATGTCGCAAGCGAATGAAATAAAATGTTCGCTCAAGATTTATTCGTAAATTTGCTGAAAATACCGTGTCAAATTGCATGCATACGTCTCACTTTGTAGTATCATATAACGGTGAAATCTTTCAAGAAATGGCAAAACAAAAGCACACAACAATTACAAGATGAACAGAACAACAAATAATTTGAAACAGACAAATAAATGTGTTGTATGTGTATCTTTGCTCATCAAGAACAAAAAAAAAAAAAAAAAAAAATAAAATAAATAAAAAAAAAGTGAATCAAGTACCGATGTGTTGACTCAAACAACGGTACAAAATCATTTTCCGGACTGGGGCTGTGTGCTTGTAAAATATTCAATTACATTTCCCTCAGACACAAAGAAAATTTCGTTCGTTTGTTTAAATTAGGATATTTCATGAAAATGATTTTTCGTTGCATTGTGTTGCGCAAGCGATTTACGAGCATTTATTATCGCGTTTCATATAATTTATAAATAATTTTTTTTTTTCTCATTTCTGTTCGTTTCCATTTCGTCTGGTATATTTAATATGATTTTATGTGATTCTCTCTGTCGCACAATTTTGTATAAGTATATCACAGTTTTTAAAACACTTTGTTGGCGAATTAGCTCGTTGTGATTGTTTTTGTGCACCGCCAAACAATGCAAATTATTTCGAGATAAAATGATTTTCTGTAGTAAACATTGTCATATAAAAGCTGCTTATCATGTTGGATTGAATTTAACAATCAATGTGAAATGTTTTCAATGTATTGTGAAATGAATACCAGCTCTGAATAGAAAATTATTTACAAAAATGCGACGATCAACAGTTTTGATTGAGTTGAATTAAACGATTATCATACTTTTTTAAATAGATTTTTGGCATTCCGATTTTAAGTCATCTTATTTGGCTGATAAAAGTGATCACTAAGGCATTTTCATGAAAAAAAAAATGTAAATAACACACGCACATAAACTAAATGTTGAAACATCAGATTGAATGTTGTCTATAAAAATGCAATGTTTGTTTGACCGGTTAGCCGATCGGTTTAAAACCTCTTCTGTTGCATGAAAAGGGCGAAATTTTCTATTTCTTATGCAGATAAAGATCAGCTTGTGTCATAAAAATATGAAAATTATTAGAAAGGGATTCGCAATATGCGCAACATTTATTTTGAATTGCTAGAGTTCCACCGAGACTCGATCTTTTTCTCCTTTTTTTTTTCTTTCTTTCTTTCATTTTATTGAAAATATCCATGTGATGTTGTAAAATACGATAATGTGTATTTATTCATATGATTTTAGCTTTGATATAGTTATTTTTCTTTGAATCCGATATTAAATTGGTTTTTTTTTGTCCCTCGTTTCCACTTTTTTATTCTCTTCATAAACAGGGTGGACGAGTTTGTTTTACATCACATCCAAATGGAGATGATATGAGCAGTGGAACCGGAATCATATCGTTGAGGTCAGCTGGTGACATATCGCTACCACAAAGAGTACCAACACGACGTGGTCTTATCGTACCACAACAGCCACCTAATCCACCAACAATAATACCACTAACCAGGTAAATAAACAAAAATCAACCAAACGAAAAGAAACAAAAATTCATCAGAAATAACATTTTACCCAAAAAAAAAAAAAAAAAAAAAAGAAAGGAAAAAATGACGTCTGTTCGATTTGAATTGAGCACTAGAAAGAAATGGGCTAATTTTTTGACTGAAATACACACAAACACACATCCAAATGTAGAGAATGTAATACTTTTTAGTCGCATTGAGCATAAATCTACCCGAAATAAAGTGATGTTTCATGGTTAAAAGTGCTAAAAAAAAGCAATAATAAAGCGATGGTGACGGGCACGTGTTACAAAACTCCGAGAAAAAAAACGAAGATATTACAAATAAAGAATTATAAATTTTTTTTTTTCGCTCTCTTCTGTAAAAGTCTTAACGGCTTATACTCTATGAAAATGGAATCGTCGAAAGCGGAGAAGCCGGGAAAAACACACTGTTGTTGTTGGAAAAGTTTTGTTTATTACGGCATTTTTTTATCACTTTATTATTTATTTGCCGTGCTTCATTCTTTTTTTTTTTTTTTTGTGAATATTACCCAGTAAATGGAATGGGAAAATTGAAGCGCACAGTGAAATTTAAGCACTATGCTCGAATTATTTCATGAAAGAATCACGTTCTATTTGCCAAACACTTGAGAAGGAGTGATGATGTTGTCAAAAATATATGTACCAGCAAATCGTATCCACTTTATGTGAAAAGTTTTGTTATTTCCGGATGAAAAACAAACACGAAAAAATTGAGAGAGCGAGCAAGAGAAAAAGAGTGAAAACGAGCGAGAGAGAAAAAGAATGAGATTCAGTACGGATAATTAGAAAATTTTCGTTGGTGCGACAACTCATTCTGGGTTTAGTCGAGTATGCCCAAGAGTCGTCAACACTTGCACACTAAAATGTAATACAAAAAGTTCAATCGAGAAAGAACTCTTTTCGGCAACAACTAGTTTTATGTCAGTAATTAAAAATGTGTGTATACGTTCGTTTTTTTTTTTTTTTACGTCAAAAAGTGGCCAGTAAAATTCATATCTGTTTATAATGCAAAATGCATGTTTTCATCAGCAAACATATAAATTGGATGCGATGCAATGCGTTGTATATTGTGTTTACAACGCATAAATAATTTCATGATAAATTTTCATAAAATTTAAAACTCTTCAAATTATTTCAAGTTCATTAGAAATGTTGCTAAAAAATTAAAATTAATCCAATAGCAAACGGTCTTTTTCGTTTTATTCTGTATTGTTTGCCTACTTTGTTTTTATAGAAAGTGTTATTTGTGTTCAAGTTAGTCAATGTTATAGCATCCATAATTATTTTCGGTTTGTAGATTGTTTGTTTGCCAAAAAACAAAAAACAAAAAAAAAAAAAAAAAAACTCCACATTGTGAACTAATACCATGGCAATGTTACCATACAAACGGTCAACATGTAACCGAGCTTAACAAAACTTTGGTAATTCATGTAGAAAAAAAAAGAGTTAAGTTCAAATCTCTTGTTCGCAAACATTCGTTGAAGTAACATATTCTCGCTTGCTAATGAATGAAAACAATGAAAAATGATAAATACAAACTACATCGGTCGTGTTATAATAAACACACATACAAAAAAAAACATATTTGGCTACAACAAAAACACATTCTCTGCCAGAATATTTATAAATTTCAAGAAGTGCTACTGAAACTGGAAAACAGAATTGCCTGCTAACAGTATAGAGTCTTGATAAACTTGTGCGTGGAAATTTTAGCAATTTGTAACCTTTCTTTTCTTGCAATTTTATTCCATTGAAACTATGAAATGCAACGTAAATGGTTGAAGCCATGAATCTTATTTACACAACATGAAGAAAACAGTTTGTCGTTGTGCAACACTGTGATAAGAGCTGTTTCAAAAGTTTACCTTTAATTTGTGTTTATTTTGAATGAATGATAAATTTTGAAACAAGCACACATTTTTCACATTTTTTTTTTTTTTTTCAAAAGAAACCGAAATGCGAAAAGCAAAAACCAACAACACCAATTTTTAATTAGTGTCTCTCAGTGATATACGCGAAATATTGTAGTTGACGTTAGTTAATTTCATAGCGGCGGAATTAATTTGATCCAATTTAGTAAAATTCATCGCTTGGTTTGATAACAAATTCAAATGATGTAGGCTGGAATTTACATGAGTGTGTCAACAGGCGCTGTGCTGTGTGTGTGTATGTGTGTTTTTGTGTGATTTAATTTTGCATAAATTTATTGGCAATTCGGTTTTTCTTGTAGTTGATAATTTTGTTATATGTACAAGTGATGCTTATCCCATGAAATTTGTCTACTTTTCATTTACAGAACTCATCATGAGCGAGAGAGCGGTGATTATGCTGGTTCCATTTCCGATATACAAAGTGTTACCTCCAGACTTAGCACAGTTTCCGTAAGTAATTTAAAATTTTCATTTAATTTATAAAGTAAATGTATTTTAAATATCTCTTTCTGTCTCTCTCTCTCTCTCTCTCTCTCTCTGTGTGTGTGTGCGTGTGATGTTGTCTCGAGCCAAATTAGCAGTTGTTGACTCGATCAGATGCCGGTTTCACTTATGCTGCTGGTATTTCATCATTTTTTTTCTTTCTTTCTGCTTTATACATTCATTGCCGCAGTTTTCCGTTGGTGAATACTGCGGATGTTTTAATGGATGCTTTTACAAAATTTTTGGTTGTGGTGCGTATTTGTATGACTATTTTATCAACAAATACAAACTTAAGCAAAACATGCAGCAGACAAACTCTTTGAAATTCACACAGTAGATATTCGCAAGAAAATTGAACGTTTCGTTTATAAACCAAAGTGGTTTTTATCGCACAACCATCAGCTTCTTCTGCCTATAGAATATTCATAACTGCTCGAGAATCGTATCGCATGCTCAGCCAACACCATTTCTTAATAATATCAGAATTATCGCTACACCTATCGGCATACGCAGACGGAGAGAAAGAGAGAGAGAGAGAGAATCGTGTTTATGCATTATAAACACATTTCAAACTAAAAGTTTTTCGGAATTTTCCACTGTTTGCACAAATTTTATGGAAGATGCGGGCACCTTGACGAATAATTGTTGTATGCATTAAAAACCATTTTGATTTTCATTACAAAATTCATACGGAAAGTTGTTTGAAATTTTGGTTTTTCAGCTATGCCATCTTTTTCATCTCTTTTAAAAATTTTTAATTGATTCCGCAGTAATGTATTGTCCCTTTTTGTTCATCGAAACTTTTGTTCCCTCATTTGGGCATATTTGCCTAATTGTCGAGGTGGCTCAAGTAATTTTGTTATTTCACCGGAACAAATTGAATTCATTTCACGCTAAAACACATATATTTAGCTCATCATATGCTTTACAACTTCAACTGACTTTAATCCAAAATGAATAAATCCAATCAAACAGATGAAAAGAATGGAAACCTTCTTTCTTTATTAGCTATAAATATCAAAGTAAATGAAAATAATATTTTGATGCAAAAAAAAAAAAAAAAAATTGAATACACCAGATGAAGAAAAAAGTAGAACACTTTTACCAAGAAATGCTGAGTTTATTGCTGCATGAGCAAGAACAAGTAAAAGTGATTCGACTTTTACAAGTTTCTACTTCGTATACAGAGAGGGGGAGCAAGAGAGAGAGAGAGAGAGAGAGAGAGAGAGAGAGAGAGAGAAGAGAGAGAGTATGGAGCTTTAGTTGTTAAACAAGACCAAAAAAGTAGAAAAGAAATTAAATGAAAGATGTGAAATGGATTTTAATTTAAATGACTTGTCATAATTTGCCATTCATCAATGTAATGTTAATAACACTGAGATAACAAGTCATATTGAGAAAAACTTCTTTTTCCGATGAAAATTTATAGAAAAATGGAAAAACTTGTTGAGGCAGAGCAGAAAAGAAGGAAAAAAAGTGACCAAAGTAAAACCTCTTTAACGAGATTGTGAAGAAAAGTGAGCAAAGCTGTAGTAATAATAAAAGACCATTAAGTTTGTATAGAGGGAAAAAAAACACAGCGAAAGCAGCAAATGATTGCGCTCATCAGGCATGTATTGGCGTTGGTCTTGCATGTTTATATTTAATTTCCAATAGTTCAAAGTTTGTGTTGAAGAAACTTTCTTTTTTTTTTATCGAATACGATTCATACAAACTGAATTGTTTTCTTATAAAACTTATTCCATTTTAGTTGAATGTTGACTCAATCAAATAAAACAAAGTTAACTTTGCATCTACATTTTAATGCAATGTGAAACGATCAAGTCAAGCAATGAATTATTGGAAATGTTTAACGCAACCATTTATCGATCCATTCCATCATTTTGGTCAATTTATATATTACTTTGCATTTGGATTCGCTCTGATGCATTTGTTGAAACATTTCTCAAAGAGAGCATTTCTTTCTCAAATTCGATTAATTTGTGCATATTATTTTAGCAAAAAAAAATAAAAAAAAAAAAGAAAGAAAAGAAATTATGAATTTCTTATGTGCTGGTAGTCGAAGCAGAGAGAACAATTCGTGCTGATTTCATGTGGAAAACTTTTTGAATTTTTTCTTTGCATTCTGCTCACTCATTGGAATAAAGCGTAACATTTTTGTTCATTTTATTGTCGATGTGGTCGATGTTACAGCGAATCAAATCCATTCATGATTATATTTTGGCTGCACAAAATGTCAACCGCAATGACAGATCATCGTCGCAATCGTATGCGAAATTATAATAACAAGTTCTATATATGTTTCATGCCCATTCAGATTTGCTAACGTCATTGGCACCTAAACGATCTCGATGCCAGACACAAAAATGGTATTTCTAGCTGAGCAAAAAATTATCCATGGATATATTTTCTCGAAATACACAATAAACGCATGATGACAATTCAAATAAATGCACCCTTTTGTTCCGAATAATCACTCCGTTTTGTGGTTTTTTTGGCGAACATTTTGTGTGCAACACATATATATGCTTACTGCTCAGGCAGACTGTAGCAAATTTTTTTTTTCGTTTTTTTTTTTTGCTCTCTTGCGGGCTGTCATTTAAATTTGTTACTGCATTTCACGCCGTTAAGCTCAACTTAAACGAATTTAGAAATAAGCTCGTATGACTGCACCAAAATATAGCAGCACAAATGGTTTGGCAGAGAAGGGGGAGCGAAAGAGAGAGAGAGAGTGAGAGAAAAAAAAAACAGAAACGTCCAGAAAATAAATGGAAAAGTCAGCCAACCATTAATCGTGCTCAAAACTCAAATACAAAATGAACGCAATCAGAGGAATTTCGTATGTGATACAATTCTCGAATTTAACCACGTTTCTACCTAACTACCGGGTTCGTTGCAATGATTTTCAAATGTTTGTCATCACACACGCGCTGTAATCAGCAGCGGAACGTCATATAAAATAGGTGCGTGGCGATTTATTTTGTGCGAAATGTGGTTTCGTTGATTTTCCGTGCGCAAAGCCGTAACGGTTGACAACAGCCACACCGGAAAAACTTTTTCGCATGGATTTTATGTGAAAATTGCATGTTTGTTGATTGAATCAGAAACATGGCATAAATTTGGCATTGGTTAATTCGGTTAAAGTTAAACAACGAACGACCCATTGACTGATTTCAATGGAAAATCTCACTGCGGGAAAATGTCTCATGAACACACACACACACACACACACACGCATGCTTATATAAACACGTCTGGTAAACATTACAGTCGAATAGCGTCGAAAAGTTTTCGATAATGAAAACCCAAACTGAATTCAATCAATTAAACTTTCGATTCTCTTTTAATTCAAATGTCTATGCGTCTTTTCATTAGCCAGTTTGTCATTTGCTTTTCAAACTTGTCTGGCTAATTTTCCATGTATTTTCAAGCTCAATCTAAATTAATTTTGTTTCATTTTCTTTTTTTCTCCTTGTATTTTGATTCATGTGTCCAACCGACAAACGAAAACAAACATCGAAAACCGAAATGAAAAAAAAAAAAAAAAAACAAAAAATCTAAAACAACATTTCACCAACACAGATTGGAACAAATAATTGCACAGCTCGGTATCGTACATTGAGTGGCGGCATTGGAGAATCACCATCGTTGTCACCAAGCCCGTCATCTGATTATGATGATGATGAAACTATCACAAAACAACATTTGCCCAACTTGAATAAAACTAAACGAAATGGAACCCACAAAGGAGCCATAATTAGCCAAAAAGTGACCGTGCATCATGTAAGTACATTCAATTTTAATGCATAGAGTTGTAAGTAGCATCCATTCGATAAAGTATGGTTCCAATTCCATCAATTTAGATCTATGCAAACTGTGCACTAAGTGGAAAGAAAATCCCATTTTGATTTTGCGTAGCTGATGGTTCTCGAATTGACTGGTGCTCTTTTTTTTTGTATCCTCCTGATTGCATACCACAAAGCAGTAAACACTTTACTTTTATTTTCTATCACTCCCGGATGTAGTGGAAAGAAACAGCAACAACAAAGATTGTGTTTGCGTCTCTCGTTTGGGATCTTTTTCGATAAATAGAAACGAATCGAACAGAACAGAACAGAACAGTATAGTGTGTTTGTGTGTCTGTTTCTTCTTTCAATTCTTTTTCTTTTGCTAATTCATGGGCACACAGCAAAAATCGATTCAAACTCAAAGTTCAAAAGAGCACGTACTTCGAATACGCGAATGAAGCAATTGCAAAAGGAAAATCTAATTATGTATTTGATTTCCAATCACAAAAACATACACACACACATACACAAATTCAGACACACAATGCAAAATCCACATAGAATGGCTCACCAAAAATGAGAATCTCGAAGTTTTCTCGTATGCAACTATTACTATTCAAAGTGCTTACAACAATTGTACAGCATACGATTCAAAGCCATCAACCGAATCCATTTTCGCAAATAAAACACTACACTAGATTTGCTGTGAGACTGTTAATGATCCAATTCTTGTGTTATTCTGTCGGTTGTTGTCAGTTTTTTTCATTCTCTCTCTCTATCTTTCTCTCGGTGTTGTTTTGCTCAGGCGTTTATTTTGTTAATGTTTACATTAGGCAAACAATCGGTTTTTCATTTTATTGTTATGCCATCCCTTTGCATTTTGCACGCAGCAGTTCCAGCACCACAGCATGTCACTGCTCTTGGATCTTTATAATTACCTCTTGTTTGTATACTATAGTATACATTTCAACATTTTGCGTTCACTGTGCACAGAGACAGAGAATGAGACAGAAAGACACTGTGTGTGTGTGTGGTGTGTGTGTGTGTGTGTGTGTGCGTAGTGAAAAAAAACTCGCTTCCAAAATAAAATTCCGAGAAAGCTGATTCTAAATAATACGCATGTACAACTGCGTGACGATACTTCGTAAGCAATTTTTATGATTGTGCCAGTTGCTATTCGAAAGTATCTTTCCAAGAAATCTATATCATGCAACTTAAACCATGGTTAAACAACTGCCACGGCTGCATGATTTTCACGAAATAAAAATAACCAAACTATATGACACATCGTAAAAATTGTGATTTTGTGCACTTTGGCATTTCTGAATAATCTAGAAAATCTACTTTGTTTCGTTGGTCGGCAATGCTCCAGTAAATTTCCAACAAATTGAGGCATAAAAATTGTACGCCGTTTTTCGCAACAAAATTGCCAAACAAGTGAAAATAATAAGCGGCATCCAAAAGAATCTTGGCAGTAAAAAAAGACGATTGAATGATGTTGATGTTGTTTCCGCTCCATTCTAATTCAACTGGATTAAGCAAAGGGAACGAAAAAAAGGAAAGAAAATAAAACGCAACGAAAACAATAAAAACCACATCAATAAGTGCCACACACTTCCACATCGTTACATAAACTGTGTTAATGATAATTATTTTTACGAGTAACACTTGTGTCGCGAAAATCGCTCGATATAATTTCGATTTTTTTTTCTGCTATTTTGTTTTAACACAAATGCTTCGCTGTATGAAATGAGTCTAATGAAGGTTTTTTTTCTCTCTTTCTCTCCATAAAAATCTATTTTTAAATAGCCAAATGATTTGCGAAATTCACCAAAAGAGTTGAAAAAACTCAACGAAACGAATAGAAAATTCAACGGTACTAAGGATGTATCCAGAGATTTTAGTAATTCACAGGATAATACAGATCGAGGCAGCATAAGTGACCAAGCATTCGCATGTTCGGCCAGTTCAGTTGAAAGTCTACCAAGCGCTTCGGGATCAAGTAAGTTTTATAGGAATTTCGATTCATTTTCATTTTGGAGCGTAAAACGAAATTATTTTCACCAAATTAAATTAATACACGTAAATCTTGCATACTAAAATTAATTTCGGTTTTTAACAGGCACACAAGCGCTTGTGCGACCCGGTAGTCCGAATAGCTCAATATCTGAAGATCGTGTCAATTTGAAACAGCCGATTTGCTTAGCAAAAGCCTTAGTTGATTGCTTACCGAGCTCTTATGACAAAGAAGCGCTACGTTTTATGGTTAGTTAGCTTGTGCTTGAATTATGTTTTCTGTTTTTTTTTCTTTTTTTTCATTTAAATAACAATTTAAACAGCTTTGTTTTTGCCTGAAACACACTAAAAAAAATTTATTGTTTGCTTCATTTCGTAACATTTTACAGAAGGGTGATATAATCGAAGTAATATCAATGAATGCGTCGGGAATTTGGCGAGGCAGATGCCATGGTAGATTGGGTCACTTCAAATTTATTAACGTTGAAGTGCTTCCAGATCAACGATGCGCCAATAATGTAAACACCATCAGTCGTAGTGGTAATAATGGTATTCCCACATCAGTTGAAGACTTATTGGTTCGAATTGGCCTCAAGGAATACACGTCGGTTTTTGTGCTCAATGGGTAAGTGCACAATTTTCAAACTTTTCGTAATCAAATATATATATATATATTCTAGAGATAAATGTAATAAATCTTTTCGTAAATGTAAATTCAATAAATCTTATGGAAATGAAAACAATTACGAATTTATCCAATTCAAAATACCAAATCCATGCATTACATTTTAATTAAACATTTTCGAAATTTTTTTCCATTCACTTTTTAGGTATGAAGATCTTGAACTGTTTAAAGAGCTTGAACCAGCTGATTTGGATTATTTAGGAATTATAAATAATGATCATCGTGCAAAATTGTTGACTGCTGTTCAACTATTGCATGACATTGATGTAATTTCTGATGGTGATGTGGCTGGTTCAAGTTCAGAAAATGATGAAACAAGATTCAATCAAATAAATAATAAAAAGCATGGATCATCGCCATTTGGACGTCGTCATTTTCCACGTGATTCAGGATGCTATGAAGGTTCACCAGTACCAAATGTCAATCAATCACATCAAACAAATGTTATTGATGAATCAGTCAATAGCCTAGACGATGTTGTGGCACAATGTTCAAATGAAATTTTAAAACGTGTCGAAAGTGCACGCCGCATGAAAGATGAAAAATCCGGTAATATCCCAATGAAAGGTGTACAACGTATGGCAAAAAAAGGTTTATTGGGTGGCGGAACTGTATTAGGCAGTAACGGTGATGATACATTATCGCGTGGCGGTGCTCTTAGTGAAAAGTCTAGTGATTCAGGTGTAAGTAGCAGTTCACTATCTTCAGGCCCATTAAAAAATAACTCTTAACGTCATCGGTTATTAAACAACACATTGCTATCAAGCTGAAAATGTGCACACGCGTACAATGAAAATTATTGTGCACAATAAACAAAATAAATTATATTTCTACGCATCAAATGAATACAAATAAACAAATAAACAAAAAAACAAACAAACGAAAAACAAAAATCGAGTCTCTATGTAATCTTTGGATGTTTATATTTATAAGAAATTACAACAAATTTCAAAAACAATCATCGTCTGCGACATAAACACAGTCGACAAGCACAGAAGAAACGGGATAGAGATAGGAATATGGATAGAAGAAATAAAATATGATGGTCGAAATAAAAACGAAAAATTTAATAGGGGAGTGATTATTCAAACAGTAATGCTGTGATTTGTTAAATGATTTAGTTCAAAATGTAAAAAAAAAGATCTATAAATACATGGATGAGTTTTCTTGTATAAAATTAAATTGGAAATAGTTGCATCAAAACAAATGCAAATGATAAATGATAAATGATAAATGATGAATAAAACTAAAAGAACATAATACTTGCTTGGTTTATTTTGAATTTTGTTTTGCCTGACTTGCTTTCGTCGACTAACAGTTTTTTTTTTCTTGTTTTTGTAAAAAGTTTTTAGTGTAAATAAATTTCATAGATTTTATTATGTAATTTTAATGTCGAAAGCAAAGAACGAAAAAAAAAACGGAAAACCACAGAATGTTGGCTATTGCTTGGGAAAGTTCAAGGAAGATGAATGAATATTGAAAAAATCCGAATGGAAATCAAATTCAGCATTTTAACGTTTTAGCCTAAAAAGAAGAAGAAGAATAAATAATTTAAATAATCGTCATGTCTTAGATCAGAAAAAAAAAAATCGAAAAATGTGTCCTTTCCACAATGGTAGATGTGAATTGCGCACCCTTGTGAATAATTGTGACACAATAGATGTTGTTTAAATGGTTTCTGGCAGACAAAATTACTCAAAATGAAAAAAAAAAAACCATGAGAAATTCTCGCCGGAAAATAGAACAAATGAATTTAGACTATCAAATAGTTACAGATTTACACAGATCATTTTGCCAAAACGCGAAATAATGTTGCGTTCGTAGAGTCCGTAGAGTAAATAATTCACACTTTTATAGAGACAAATAAATAAGAAAACAACAACGCACGATCAATCAAACAAACAAACAAACAAAAACAATACAAACGAAAAATCTCTCTCATGCATTAACATAACACATTTTGTCGATGTAAATCTAAATAAATAAAATAAGAAAATGTAATTTTGGTCTTAAACAATTTTAACAGCATTGATGTATGCTATGCCAGCATTTGCTACATATTCAAAATATTATTCACATATGACAATGACATCGAAAGACAGTTTTCATGTTCATGATTATATATCATTCTTTTTACTTAATTCCACAATTGTTACACATAGATGCAAAACTATAAACTATAAACGATAACGATAACTTTTACTCAAGTAACGCAACATTTTATATATGTTTACGATATAAATGTACGATAAATATAAAACAATAATAACAACAGCAACAGCAACAGCAACAACAAAATATCAGACAATGAAAATGAAAATGAAAATGGGGAAATAGTATGAAATCAAATACAATTATGATTATATAAATATATAAATAAATATAAATATATGTATTGTTAAGCTAAAAACTTGAATGGATATGTAAAAATCAAATAATTTTAGTCACAATAAAAGACGCAAAAGCAATAAAAAAAAAAATAAAATATGCAAATTCGTCAATATTAGAAGAGGAAAACAAATGAATGGAAAAACAAATCGTATCTATTTATTTTAATTTTCGTTATTCTATTTTTATTTTTCTCTCGCTCGCATTGTAACAATAATTATTACCTAAAAAAAATATACAAAAAAAATGTCAAAAGTGAACAAAGAAGTTTGTTTTTGTTTTCTCAGTCCCTGTTGGTGATATCGCTGCTGTTTGGATGTAATCAAGGTATGAAAAATGAAAATTTAACGCTGTTAAAACTGATTTTCGGCTCTTAAATATCGAAGTGACAAAATTCAAATGTTTTTTTTTTTTTTTTTGGCTTTTGGCTTTCATTTAAATGCCGTGTTAAATTACCTCTTTAAATTAATTAATTAAAAAAGGTGCTTACAACATCCGCCGCAGCCATGAATTAGTCTAATTAAACACAACTTGAAATATGTGCCGTTTGTTTGATACAAAAGAATTCAGTAACCTTAGAAACAGTGAGCTAACCGCAAGTTTACAACCAGCCATGGAAATAGGAAAACCAATGGAAATCAAACAGTGACTCTATTGAGACAATGCTTTTGCATAGACATATCCTGTCGAATGTACTTTCGGATTACGTGACAAATGTGAATTTATTTCGACATTATCGAAATGTACGCTCTGTTTGGAAAAATTGCCGTTATTTTACTTTCAGTTGCAAGCATGGATTTGATATTGTGCTGCTTTCTCACTTGATTCACTCTTAAAAAATCTTTTTTCCACTCTTTATTTCATTTCAATTACACGAGGAAGAAAAAAAAAATCACATTTCATTCTTCTATATTGTAAGCGACTTTTTTTTGAGGCACAACAAAACAAAGAATGAAATCGACAAAATTGCAAAAATCGCGAATAAAATATTGCCACATTGCAATATAACGACAATTCATTCATTCACTTCATTCAGAATAACATTTCTCATTTTGAATCATTGATTTATAGGATTTCGTCTTGCGTTAGCACCGCATCAAAATCTTTTTTTTTTTTTCAAATGAAACAGACATTTCACACAATAGAATGAAAAGTCGAAGAAAAATGAAGAAAAGGAGAAAAGAAAAAACACAAGAAATGAAAAAAAAAGCATGTGTACAAAATGCAAAACAGTGTGTTTGGTGTGTCGGATGCGAATGACAGTTAATATCAGATTATTTGAGTAATTTTAAAATCGACTCGCTTTTTTTGAGCGCCTTTCTTTAACTGAACTGAAGCGCCGATAAAAAATAAAGGCGCCATCAAATCAACGATAGCGTATTTTTCTCTTTTGCTCGAGCGATGAAAAAAAAAACTGTTTAGAATGTCAAATGGAATAAGCAATCGAGAGAAATTCAAAAGAAAGAAAGAGAGCAAAGAAAAAACGCTGCATTTGTACTTGGAAATTGGCAAAACGATTACACAAGTGGATGTGTTTTCTTGCTTCAATATGGCAATGAAAAGCTTGCAATGAAAGCAAACGTTTCTCCTTTTTTTTTTTGTATATTTAAATGACTGTAAGTAACATTTGTTGTCATTGGCCGTTGAAATGTTTAAATTTATGTTTGTTTTTTTGTTCGAATTGTAAACGCTGATGTAGGTAATGGTGCTAAAATGGCTTTTCACCATAAAAGAGAGAAAAAAAAAAATAAACGTTGGATTTTGTTGAGGACGCACGGCGAATCAATAGAAAAATTGATGCAATTCCAATCAATGGTAAAATATACACTTGAAAGAATTTGTCGCATTTTACATCTTGACCGAATGGTCGCCGATCATAAAGCATACATTTGAATTTCAATTTCCAAAAGAGACAGAATAAAGATTGCTGTCCAAAAGAAGAGAAGGAGATGAAGCTTTTTTGTTTTATTTTTGGAAAAGGAGATCCAGAGGTAAGAGAAATGACTTGATTTTTTATGCAGTTCAAATCAATGTGTTTTCATGGATGTCGTTAATGTTGTATTTTTAAACGAAAACCGTTTGAATGAAACGACGACCATAAAAAATCGACCGAATGCAAAGCGAAAATAAAGTGCTGAGCAATAAATTTATTTTACGATTGTGTCGTCCGTTCAACGAAATTTTCTATTTCGTTGAAACATTTTCTAGTTGTTTTTTTTTTTTTTTTTGCATCACTTGGAGCAAAATGACAACGACGACGACGACGGCAACAATTGATAGGAAAAAAGTGGAACTATCTCTCTTTTGGCCACTCATGATTCGAGAGTATCCATGCGATACGTGTCAAGTGATCGCTCGTCACTTATGCATACCAGCAAATAACTGCTGATGTATTGGGCGTTTCAATTTAATAACAACCACCTTAAAGACGCGTCCAGAGAACTCAACGAACGACGCACAACCTGAAATAATAGATGAATTCGATTTGCAATTTAAAAAGACGGTATCTTAAGTTAGTACTTTTTTTCTCTCCATTTTTAGCTGAGAGAGAATGAGAGAGATAGAAAAAGAGAAAAAAATTGATAAGAATGAATCGAATGATGTTTTTCTCTTTCGCCCCCATCTTTCACTTCACATCCCCTTTTTCTTTTGCTCTGGTTGTCTCTTCATTTTATTTTCTGTCACGCTGAATAATTTATTGAAGATGGCAATCCCCATTGAATTTTAAATTATTGGTGCATTTCTTGAGCTGGCAAACGCAAAATATGTCAATGATGAGAAAGAGGGAAAGAAAGCGAAAAAAAAAAATGACTATTGCAACTAAAAACTCATTGTAAAACCGAGATTTTCACGACTACAAATGTATCTGAGTGGGTGAGTACTGTACACGAATATAGATGGATTATTCTTTCAAAATTTATACATGGATTTTGAATTTATTTCATTTTATTTAAATTATTTCGCTGCCAGAAAATCCAACGAAGAAATTCCATATCGAATGAAATGTTCTCATGGTTTAACGAAAGTTTTTCGGTTTTCTTAAGTTTGCAGATTTTATTCCCCTTTTTTTTCTCTTTCTCACTCTCTCTCTTTTCTTATTTTCAATTTCTGTCATTTCGCACATTCGTTTGGTAATGTTTTTCTTTTGCATTCAACTGCAGTTCGTATTTTACTTGGGCTATTGAGATTCGGTAAATTATATTCCATTGTAAATAATGTCGACATTATGAATATCTATCAAGTAAAAATGTCTCCTTATGGGTCGACATGGGAAATAAACGCGACCACAAGTATGAAGTACTCGAGTTGGGATGAAAGTCTTACAACTCAGAAAGCTTGATTCGCCATGGAAACAACAACAACAACAACAACAGCAACAAAAAAAAATACGAAATATGTACAGATTCGATTAGAACACGATGCAAGAAGAAAATAACGACATCACTGTAGGGAAAATTTAACAATTTTCCAAATAATACATCATGTTTGTGTTGCTGCTGCATCTATTCCGCAAGTAAAGCCATGTTGTGTTTGCTGCACTGCATTTCGATGCTCAACTCCAGACAAGAATATAAGTTAAGAAAAAGTGCCGTCGAATTCGATCCATTGTAAGAATGCCACTATTTGTGTTCCGAAGAGAACGTCATTGCAGCGTCGACTTCTTTTTCTTTTTTTTCCCCATCTCGTTACAGAGGATAGAAAGTCAGTAGAAATATTTACATGGCGCATCATTGATTTTAGGCAAAAGAAAAATGTTACTCACTGTACTACAGAGTGGTCTGACGAAATAACTTGAATGACTTACCATTACTGATCTGTAGACACTTTGATACATGCATCTAATAACCTATTTTACTGTATTATCCATAATCGGTAAAACTTTTTGGCTGTTTGCAACGAAATAGATGAACTGTGATGAAATATTCACCTCAATCTCATCAGTTTTTTTGTTTTTTTTTTTCTTTTTTCATAAATATTCAATGCATATATTGTACATGGATGTGTTGTGATGGAAGAAATGAAAATACAACCAAGTGATATGAACGTGTGCATTTGTAAATGTAACTGTATACGAGCATGAGTACGTAATCAATGTTTATCACCACTTTCATCTCCAAATACGACGTGTGTGTGTGTGTGTGTAATACTGTGCATGTGTGTGATTCGTTTCTTTGCCTGTCGCGAATGTTTACATTAACCATCGTGAACAAAAAGAAAAACGAAAACGATGTCGAAAACGAAACTGTTTCATCTGTCTACCATGTCTACCAGGCACTACACAAAGTAATAATGATAAATGTGGAAAAGCCGCTTAGGTAGATGATTTTCTACACTTAAACTTGATTTATACACAATATTTCCTCAAATCATTTCCCAAATATTAATGTGTGTGTGTGTGTGTGTGTGTGTGTCAGCAGTACATCAGCACTGTCGTGTATGCATCTTAAAGAGGATATGCGTCTTCCGTGTTCATTTGATTGAGTGTATTTATACGTCATGTAGCGTGTGAATACGTGTGATGTACGGCATGTGACATGCGAATATTATGCTTGGTTTCGTTATGATGAGCATTTATAATGGAAATAACAAGCAACAACGTCAAAACTCACAACAATTTCTGGTTCTGGTGTGAGAGTGAATAGAGTTTCTCCTCCTCTCTCGCTCTGTATATGTTTGCAATTTTACTCAATACTCTGGAGTCTCTCTAACGGTATTATTATACATTTCATTACATTTTTCTGAATTTTCCTGTGAATTTGTTTACATTTTCTACGGTTTCAGGTGTATGATTTTTTTTTTCTTCTTACTCTTTAAGTTGACATATTTCTATATTTTAAGCTTTTCACATTTAATTTCTTGTGACATCATTGTTAGAAAGAGTTTGAATGAAATTTACTTCACTGATTGTGATTACTTTAGCCACCACAAAGAAGTTGAATTGTCTGTGGTGTGAATAATATTACTTTACTTTAAGAAAATCTTCTTATTTATTATTTGCCATTGGTAAGTAAAACGGGTTTAGTTATGGAATTGGTTTTCTACTTAAACCACATATACCATTGTATAGGTACAATGTAAATTGTATAACGTACACTAAATTTTTATTCCTTTGTAACATTTGGCAACAGACAAACAATCGAGATATTTGAGTTTTTTTTTTTTTATTAAAAGTTCAACGAATTTACTTTCAATGGAATTACTTGAATTTGAATTTGGTCGTTGCAACAACGTATGCATTAAATGGATCAAGCCTACGCCCTTTTTAGTCTTCAAAACATCTGACGCGATCTGAATACAAAATTCGATACAGACAATTGAAATTCTATTGGCGAACAAATGTATACCAATATACATAAAAATTGATTGTAATCAATTCAGCAACAAATGCTTTTTTATGCATTTTATGTTTTCATTATTATTTATTAGCAAAACAAAATGAAATCTCCTCCTTTGATTATTTTCAATGACTAATAATTCAATCACCTCATGAAACGAGGATAAAAAAAAAATATACAAATACAAGAGCAATATGTATCGCGCACATATCATTCATATTTGGCAATAATAATGCTTTGGACGCATTGCTTTGTCGAAAGTGATTCGAATCACGTACATGCTGTTTATAGCGTTAAAATAACATTGCCTAGTAGATTATCCAAGATCAGCAAAATGATGTAAAAATGAATCAAAACATTTGTCTTCGGCAATTCAAGAAGAAGAGAAACTTCAAGAAAAATTGAATATATTACCGAAGCATATAATTTTTTCTTTTTGTCTATATGATTATTCATATAATATGAATGCCGAATGGGTTTTTATTTTGTTTTCTCTCACTCTCTTGCGAATGTAACGTATTGTCCCTTCAAAAATATAGCAATTTTAATTTTTGTCTATGGTGGATGGCATCCAATGGATGCTTCAAATCGAAAAATGTCCTCTCACAATTTGAAGAATTTTCGATTTTTCATTCATTTCATAAGATATATAGCTGCATCGGTATTGCACAAATACTCCAAAACCATGACAAAATCACAGCTTCCCATTCATTTCTGTGTGTTTTTTTTCCCTTTCGATGGCCGACAACGATCGAAAAATGTTGAACGCAATGACAGCATTTTCATAAAGTAAAGCAGACAAGTGGAAAATTAAAACACGAACATTTTGCCGGCGAATCAAATCTGACTCCAAATCTATCCAAATGTTGTTCTATGCTTGGGATAACGACACAAAAAAGGAGAAAAGATAATACGCACACACACAAACAAACTAATAAAATTGGTCGTATTATTCGTTTGTTGGTGAGTGCGATTATTAATGGCAGATGCATACAGCGGATAGAATAGTGGGTAATATTTTTACGTTAACTGTAACGAAGTGTGATTTGTGCCACTGAATTTGCCATCCATATAACTCAATGTTGTGGCTTTTGAGATTCTTTTTGTCGGGTGTGTTGGCTTTATTCGGTACTTTGATTCATGACTCTGAAGACTCATCGCATAATAATTTGTATTTTATTTTTCCTTATTTGTGTCTCTCTCTCGCCCTTTCTCTCTCTCTCTCTCTCTCTCTCTCTCTCTCTCTCTCTCTCTCTCTCTCTCTCTCTCTCTCTCTCTCTCTCTCTCTCTCTCTCTCTCTCTGTGTATTATTTATCCAAATGTATTTTGCTCCGAATACTGGTCGGTTTTTCTACGTTAAAATTCCAATTATTTCCAGCATTTCGATTTCTTTTAATGCAATTTTACGTTATTTTCTACTTACGTACATCCCTCATTTGTGTACACATCATTCAAATGCAAATCTTGTAAATTAAACATTCGATTTATTTGTACACATTACATTTGGCTCTAACCTATGAACTTGGTATATTTGGACCAACCAAAAGTTGTAAATGTTAATGGCGAATCAAAATGAAAATGGCCGTATTAAATGGCACACCGGAGAGAGATGAATGTACGTTTATATTGGATCTAATGCATCACTTCTACTAAGTTAAGCTAGATAAGATAAGAACGATGGAGAAAATGTAAAGAATGAGGCAAAAAAAAAAGAAAGAAAAAAATAATGTGCAGAGCGAACATAAATAACCCAAGATGCTAGACAGTCAGATTATTAATTAGCTTAAAGAGTGCACCCGAACGAAACACAGAACACTTGACTTACACTGAAATATTATATGGTGAACAATTTTTCTACGTTTTCCACACTAAACACTGAACAGCATTTGACTTGTATGCCTGTACTGTAAGGCATCCCCCGAATGTGAATGTGAATGAGAAAATAAAATGAAAGAGAGAGAGAGAGAGAGACAGAAAAATATATACATTTCATTCAGAAAATGAGTAGATAAATCTACGAGAAGTCGAATACATGCTAAACGGAACAGTTTGCTTCTCTTTTGCTTTTGAAATAAAGTGATCGCCGTCCGATAAGTATCAGCATTCAGATGCCATACGATGCAACGTGAAAGTAAGACGAATAACAGGCAGCAAATATAGTGAATAAAAAATGGCGAGAAAATAAAAATAAGAAATATTGACTGAAATTTAATTGGCCACAATCCTTTGAGCATTCTTTGTACTTCCTCTGTCACTTGGATTCCTTCATTTTGTACACGTTTTTTTTTTTGTCGCTTCTTTTCTTGCTCGTTTGCTTGTGTTTTTCTGAAGCAATTGCTGGCCGGCCTTTTCTTCACTCTTATCTCTATCCATAATTAATTATACAGAGACTTTTTGTGTCTACACGCTCCAATTTCTATTATCCATTTCTTTCAACTTTCTTGTGATATTCGCTTTTTTTCTTCTCCATCATTTTCGGTCGTTGATTTCATTGTTCATTTTTTTTTCATCATTGTTTTTGTTTCATTTTGTTCTTTTTTTTTTTATTCAAGCACGATACCGAATGACTGTTGTCACACATTTTCTTCATCTTTTGGTATCATTTTTATTCACGAACATACATAAATTTCCTTTTGACCATCGTAAACTCCCCTTTGTTGCAGCACATACTTCAAATATGATAAAAGGAACAAAAAAAAAAAACATTTCTTTTAATTTATTAAACCATTCTTTTTAATTATTTATTTTTATTACAATTTTTTTCACGATTCTGGCATGTTGGACGCGTATATATGCCAAGGAATAACGATGAGAGTATAACCAGGAGACGGACATGAGATGGACGAAGGGCATGAAGTTAACAGAGTGAAAGAGAGAGATAGAGCGAGAGAGAGAGAGAGAGAGAGCAAGAGATAGAGTGAGGGTGAGGGAGACAGGGAAAACGAGTGAGAGAGAGAGCGTGGAAGAAAGAGAAAGAAAAGAGTTCAGGAGATAGTGAAAAAAAAGATATTTTATGGTTTCTCACAAACATCCCTTTTAAAATGAAGAAGACGTGGTTTATTTATCGATGTCATGAATTTCAATGTTTATCCTTTAATTTTTATTTTTTTCACTTCAGATCTCATTTACTTGCTGTCATAATAAAAAATACACTGGGGATGTGTTTAGGTTACTTGCATTACATGTTATCTAATTTATAGCCTTTTTTTAAAATTAATAGTCTTTACAAGGGAAACATTTCATGAGAAAAAAATTTGGTTTATTTTGTTATTTTTCAAAAGACTAGCTTTTGTTGAATTCAAATATTATTTTTATTCTTCATTTACATCGATTTACTGGTTAAACTTAAATATATTTAAATCATTAATTAATAACAAAATATAATCGAATTGAAAATTATCTATACAACAGTTTCTTAAAAATAGTTGAAAATATCAACTTATTAATCTTACTTAGTACGAGCTTTGAACCGCAATTTTACAATCGAATTATTTGCACCACATTTGAATATGATTCACAGTAGGGGATTAAGTCTTTCCAATTCATCGGCGGTAAGATTATGTTGGTTTCCTTCTTTGGGCCGCTTTGGTAGACTCCAGAATTTCTGAGAAAATTGATTTAATTTATTGAAAACAAAATGCAACTTTAGAATTAAAAACAACATTTAATCATACTTGATCAGCGCCAAATTTTCTCGCCTCTATCATAGAATCTGGAAGTTTTTGATAAAGTGTTTCGGGTAAAAAGACTCCGCTAACTGTTCCAACAATGCAAAGTACGAATAATATTATAATTGGATATCGATTGTCGAATTTTGTGCCCTAAAAATGGAAAATAATTGAAAAAAGAAACATCAACAATCTGTCTGCCTTCAAATTTGGCATCGCCAGAATACATCATTTGTCAAAAGAATTGAATATGAAATATGAAAAATGGAAAAATAATAGGTTCATGCGTGAAGATTTCATGACAAATCCATTGAACAATAGAAAAATGATTTCAACATTGAAATCCCTTTGGGAATAAGCCAAACCAGTGAGATTTTGCTTGTTTATCGAAACGAAAACTTTGACATGATTGAATTCCTTAATTGGATCTTTAATAACATTGATTTATTGTTCCATTTATTTATAATTTTCATAGTTCGAAATTATGTAGAATTATCATCGCTTGTTTTAAATGAATTAAATAGCTGAAACGTTAAATTTAAAATGCTTTTTCAATCTAATGAAGACAAGTGGGCATCGAAGTTTTGTACAAGTATATACACAAATTACTTGAAATCCAACCATCAAATACTGAAACTTATTATAAGTTTTGTGCAATTTATAAAATTTAATTAAAATTAAGTCAGTATAGAGACAGACAGGCGTGGAGAGAATGGTTTTTATCGTTTTTGCCACTATTTTTTGGCCAAATGAGTGCCAAATATTTGAATCGTTTGTGTTTTTGTGAGCTTTATTTATGTTTTTGTTTTCTCTTCCTTTTTTTTTTTGTGCAAAAATTTCATTTTGCTTCTAGTTTTTGGTAATTCACTTGACTGCAATATTCTGTACATTTGTTATTGGTGGATGTGATGATGCCAAAGATAAAACAATGTTTCGTAAATATAAGTGTGCAAGTCTTGCCAAAGCATGATAACAAAATGCAAGACAAGTAGCATCCGAGAAATGCCATCGTTTCGAAAGCTGCACAAACAAATGAATGAAATTTTAATCTTTTGTCTATTGTATTTTATAAGAAGTTTTGCGTGCAGAGTGTGAATGTAAAATTGAAGTTGAGATTTTTGGTTAGGTGCCCCTGTGTGTATTTCCACTGATAAAAAATAGTATTGTTTAGTTTCGATAGTATAGTGGCGCCCCTGTTTGATATTCATTGCCTCTATCCTGGTAAGAAGGCGGATGGAAAAGTTTCTATATGCAAAATATAATTTGGTTTCATGTTGTTTATGTACGTGTGACTCGTTGATTTTCATCAAATTATTTTTAATTAAGGTTAAAGCATATTGAAATAAACCGAATCCCAATTGACTTGAAACCAACAAAACGAAATCAATACATTTCATTTGAATTCGAATTTTGGTTTTGGATTCAGTTTCGATTTCTCTATTTCAATAAAATCAATAATTCTAACATGATTTATACATGGCACGAAACTCTGTTCAAGAATACTTCCGTTGAATGCGTTGAATTGCGTCTGATACAGAAGGAAGAGAAATCAATTTTAAAACAAAAGCTTGAAATGAACTTTTCTTGCGCGCCCGAAAGCAACAATAATTTACAAACAATACTATCAGATTTGTATATTTCCTCTTTTGAGCCAATTTTCAATGTCTTTTCTTTTTTGTACGTGTTCAACCCAGCACACAAATCAAATGATAACTTGACTAAAGCTCCAAGAACAAAGTTGTTCACTTTATCTTGACTGAAGCAGTTTGAGAAAATGCTTAATAATTTCTTTATTTGTCTCAGCCAACAAAACTATTGTACGAAGATGTGAAGCTCTTTTATTTATTCAACCACAATGAATGGTAAAGCTGATGGCAAACCGAACATTGCTGAACACTCGTTAGTGGCCAGAAAATGGCAACAACAAGAACAAGAACAAGAACATTATTTCATTGCATCGTTTTATTCATGAATGATTCTTTTGAAATTGAATAAAAGTTTCCGGTCAGCAAAATGCAAAGTGAATTCCTTCACATCAACGATAGAACAATCAAAGGCGAAAGAACAATCCGAAGGCAATTTTCTCTTAGATAGATGTTAAACGCCTTCTGTTAAAATGAACATTTATAAAACTCACGACTTAAGTCTGAGTTATATTCAACTGATGAAACTCTTATAGTTTACGCAAGAAATATACTTTCTAAAAGAAAAATGTTTCATTGGAATGGATTTTTCTTCCATCGATTTTATTAGATAAACTTATTGTGATAATAATGAACATAATTATTAATAAATATTCATAAAAAAATGCATGAAATGTGAAATTGTTGAATCTTATCGAATACTTATAATATATTTCAACATTTTCTACTTCGATCATGTTCATTTTTTTAGTAAAAACTTTTAATTGAAGCTTCGAGAAAGTTTTTCTCAACGTAAATGATGTACAAAAAGATGATGAGAAATGCAAAAAAAAGTAAGAGAAAAAGAATTGAAATAAATGGAACATTTACTTACCAAATAGACAATATATGGTCCAAAAATGCCGATAATATTCGATCCAATTGTTCCAATTGACAAGCCCGTTTGTCGTAAGCAAGTTGGATACGTTTCCATTGCTTGCAAATTGATCACAAAAAATGTAATGGCAAGCCAAAATTTCACAACAATTACTGAGCACGTCGCGACAAATTCCCATTCAGCGTCTACGATTTGAGAAATGAAAAAAATATTTATAATTTTTCAAATGAAACAGTGGCAGGCAGAAAGAGAGAGAGAGAGAGAGAGAGAGAGAGAGAGAAAAGAGGGAAAGAAGGAGAGAGAGTGAGAAAATGAGATTGAAGAAAGAAAGATTTAAAAAGTAAAATCAAAGCCATTGTCATTGTGAATGACTGAAAGCAAAAGCTTTCGAAAGAAAACGAAATGCAAGACTCGAAAGTGTTTTTTTCTTCTTCTTTTTAAAGTTGGAAAAACTCATTTCATTTTCGAAAAACTTGGAAAACTTTTCTGTCAGATGAAACTTACAATTAGCGAGTAAAATAGTTGGAATGCAGAATAAAGATGCCATAATGAAGGAAAGTGAGTTTGTCCATCGTCGACCAAGCCAATTGGCTGTAGTGTGTGGTTGGATGAGAAGATAGTTTGCATAAATTATTAACAAAAAAAGAAAAAAGAAAACTTTAATCAATTATTATTAGTCATGTCAAATGCATGTGACATGAACTGAACGATGAACAACTTACCCAAATACGTTCCAAGGAAAAATGCCGGCGCTTCAATTACACTTTGTACAAAGAAATTTATAAACGGGTTACCTTCTGCTTGTGAAATGTATAAAATTAATGTAAAATATGCGAGTGTGCAAATCATCCTGCCGAGTATAAAACCGAACGGAACCAAACCAAGTCAAACATCGAAGCGGAACGAATGTGTCATCATTTAGAGCCCCCATACGAGAAGCGTCATTATGTTCACATAAATTAAATTGAATACAAATCAATCAATACGTTAATTAATGCTCGTTACATCAATTCAATGTTTTAAATTGACAAAGAGTTCCCCCATTCATCATATTCACTGGCTCACATCATTTATGGCAAATCATTGATGCTGTCAATTTAAATTTATTGATTTTCCGTGAATCTCAAAATGTGCGATGTTCAAAAGAAAACCAATTTTGCCTCATTCAATCTAATTAAATGGATTTTGAAATCTTCTATTTACTCGAATTCAATTTCAAATGAATGATATTACGCCCGGAATGAATGAGAATGAATGGAGGTAAAATCTATGTTAATTGCAAAATCAAAGCACAACTATCACTAACAAAATAGTGAAAATTGTAGAGAAAATCGATTTACCAGCAAATAATTAAAATTGTTGTATTTTTCGCTAGTCGAAAGCCACTGAATAGCGACAACATTCCGTAGATTTTTTCTGGTTCATCATTTGGTATCATGGTGCGCAAAACCTTTTCATTCAATTTAATTGGCTTGCCATTGATTTTGGCGATGCGATTCAAATAGTATGCTGCTTTGTCTATTTGTCCACGATTAACTAACCAACGCGGCGACTCAATCATATAACTATGCATGTCCAATGTCCATATATGCAAATTGGAAACGGAATTAGCATTTGAATTTTGAATTTTGAATTTGAAACTTATAGGATATGGTGACACAATTGTGTATCATTAGTGTCATTTTCCATGAATCAGCACATTCAAACATGACAATTTTCATTCGCTTAATTCACTGATGAACAAAGTGAACTATAAAAACTAAACAAATTTTGTCGTTTAGTTCGACAAACGCCAATTTAACTGGCTCCAATCAACTTACGCAAATCATTTTCACAAAACAAATTGTTTAACTTTTTTCAAATTAAACTTTAATTAAACCATTTTTTAACGTATAGCATCTTATAATGCGATGTTTTTTTTTTTGTTATTTTCATTGCAAATGGAAATGGTCACGATTGAATATCTTGAAAAATTTGAAAAATTTGAAAACGCAAAATGTACTTTGGAATGAAAAGGAAGATTAGCATTGGTATTGATGTGATAGCAAAGAATATAATCCATTCTCCAACTGCCCAGAAAACGAATGGCAATATGCATAGTCCAAGCGTCCAAGCCAAGCTTTGAATGATCGCTACATTAGCTCGATCTTCTCTGTAATAAATAAAAAAACAAACAAATCAAAACATTTCTATTAAATTTTTAGAAACATGTTCTCATCGAACTAATCAATTAAAATTAGTTTGCATGAATGAGACTACGAAAATTACTGCATGAAATGGAAATTTCAAATCCTGTACTTGCAAGTGATTCTGCATAATGATTTAATCATTCATTTAAGCATCTTTACAAAATAAATCACTCTTGAATATGTTGAATATTTTACATTTTATTAACTTAAATGAATGAATGAATGTGGATTTCGGGTGAAACTAACGGTTTACTGATTTCCATGGCAATGATGAATGGAGACTGGAACAATGATATAGCACAAAAGCTGCCAACGATTGACACAATCGAAAACCAAGTGAAATGCGATGTTGTAAATAAAGTTGCGATCCGTCCAAAAACTATTGATGATACACTGATGTAGAAAATTATTTTTCTGCCAAACCTTAAAAAAGAATGAAAAAAAAAAAAAAACGAAAATTCAATCAGAGGAAAGAGCCATTTATAGTGTTAACATGAATAAACCAAGTTTTTTTTTTGTGTGTATCATTAGTTTACTACACAACTCTTTAAATTCTTATTGGGATATGATTTCAGCGCGCATAAATCATTTTCTTCTTCCATCTAGTTTGCGGCGATAAAATGTCGCAAATGTGTCTTATCGAAAATGATTTATCATGGTTTTTACGCATTTATGCTCGACCTCTAACACCAACAAAAGTCTCTCGAAGACATTTTTTTTTTCTTTGAAAGAGTCTAATCCGGAAATCGGATCCATTCTTCATAGGCACATGGCATCATTGACGCATACATAAGCTTATCTAAAAAGTGTGATTTACCTGAATTTACGATTTTTTTTTTTTTTTTTTTTTTGCACAAATTGTTCCATCGAATTTCATTTGATTTGTGCAAATAAACAAACAAAAATCCCAATCAATGAAAATTTTGTGAAAAAGAAGTACGCAAATGTAAACGAGAAAAAAGAAATTTCAAAGGTTTTAAAAATATGTTCCTATCAATTTGCCCATCGTAGTATCGAACAAAGTGTGAATTCTCTTGAGGGTAAGTTTTTGGTTATTTTAAGCAATGCATGCATACAACAGAAACACATTCACTGTATACGATTTCATTTTCCTCCGGTTGATTGTGGTGGAAAATAAAAATGAATTTTCGAGTTTTTTTTCTTTTTCGATATAGAGGGGAGAAATACGATTCACACTGAAATGAATGAATATGTCAACTACTCACCTATCACCCAGCTGGCCAAAGAAAAAAGTTCCAATAACTTCACCAATTCGATTCAACGCAAATGTATTCGTTTGATACATATCTTTGGAACACACCCAATCCTCATCGCTGATAATAGTGCTCCGATACCATTGTTTATCAAATTCTCGAACATCGCAATCTATACAATCGAAAATTGCAAACGAAAATATTCATTTGTGAGAGTTAAAGCAAAGAATGAGAAAGAGAAGAAAAAAACAAGAAGAAAAAAAAAACTAATTTTTATCCAATGTGTCAGGTCACAATCGTAAACTTGGCACAAATACACAGGCGACCCGTTGATTTGGCACCATAGTAAAATAGGGTTCTCTCTTTTGTTATGGCGACAAAACGAAATTGTTTGGAATAAGTTGTATTGCAATTTCACCGGAAAAATTTGTAGCCGGCAAATACGAATTCGATTTTATTACACTTTTTTTCAGACTTTGCTTTATTTTGGTTTTGAAACTTTTCCCTTCAAACGAAATTCATTTCAATGGTCTGTTAAATTTCCGCTTATTTTATCCAGAATACTAGTAGTTAGATATAAATAAACTGACAGCGGAAATGGTGTCCACCAAGAATATGAAATTCTAATGCAATACAGTCATATAGAAAGGCGCTTACTTAACAAATTATTTCTATATTCTGATTGAAACCTTTTGATGTTATCCGCCAATTATATCAAATAGAACATTATTTTTATCTTTGCTCCAGCTCGTATGCACAAAATAAATTAAGCGTATTATTGCTTAGCATGTGTGATTGACATTCGATTCAATCGAATCGACGAGAATATTGCTGACTAAAAGATGATTATGATTATTTTGTTGAGTAATTAGAGACCCGAAATTCTCGCATTTGATAAGAAAGTGTCAAAGTTGAATGTGTATTTGCACTCGTATTCACCAATTCAATGATTCGATACCATTTTGCAAATCGAATGAACATTATTTATAGCATCGCATAGTAGCACAGATCGCGAAGCTCTTTGTCTTTGTTAATGTACTCAGCTATAAATTCATGTTAAGCTTGTATGCCTTGTGTCAGACAGGCAACAATGTACAAAATTGCGATAAATCCAATCCTGAAAGCTTTGCACCAATTTCACAACACAAAAGACAAACAAATGAAACCGTCTGAATCATTCGTTCTAATTCGGGTTTTTTTTTTTTTTTTTTTTCTTCTTTTTTTTTCTTCTCTTTCTCTCGTCTTTTTGTTTAAGCGAAAACCAATCTGTTTTATAACGTATTTTTCTAGTCCAAAACAAACTATTTCTGTCGAACGTTCTCGATGGATTTTCTCTACTCAATATTTCCGTAATGCGGAATTAGGCGCTTTGGTGTGAATTTAAATGTAATGGTAACGGCTACGGTTACCACTGTGGAATTGGCTCTGTGAAATGTTGCATTTGATTTTTCGGTATGTTTTACAATGCGAATTCGAGTATATACACTAGTTTGAAACTGCATTTATGTTTACTGGTCGTTTACAATGCATTGTGATAAAGTGAACGTGATTTCCTGGGACGTTGGATTTGTTTTTTTTTTATTCATTTTTTCTTTTCGTTTATTCTCATCTTGTTTGTTTAATTTTGTCACTTGCCAATATTTACCTAAAACATTGAGTTTTTCCTGATGCTTTGTTGAATTCCAATTCTCATAATCCCACGATTGAATCGTTGTCCAATTCACATCGTACATTTTGCACTTACTAAATGTACTTACGCCTTTGACATCGATTTCTCTGCAAAGAAACAAAGAAAAAAATACATGAACACACATTCAAAACAAAATCGAAAAAAAAACAAAAAAAAAAAAAAAAATAAATAAATAAATGACAAAATTTTGTGTAGAACCGATTTTATTCTCTCAATATCGGACGAAACTCATTGGGGAATATTCCTCGATATCATGGCATTTCGATTTTTAATGTGATTAGTTCGAGGAATCTGGTCGAACAATTCGATGGAAATTTAAATTGTCGTAAGTGTGCATTGTATTGTGATTATTAGTGTAGGAATAATTCTTATTAATCTTTAATGATAATTGCAATGATATCGATCTACGATATTATTCCACCCACACGCATACACATATATGGCAAATCGATCGGAAATATTCACATTGCACGAAAACGTATGTTCCGTTTCGTAAAAAGCAAGCAACGCTTTATTAAACGTACATGCTCATATTTTATTATAAGTTGGTCAAATGAAATTGTGCGGTTATCGTGTTGAGTTTGTGCTAACGCAAATTCACTGCACCACATTTTACACATAAAATTTATGATCTCAAATGTATTTGAACATCGATATTTTGCAAAAAGGCAGGAAATTGAAAAGCAAGTAAACAATTTATTTATGAACGCTTTGTTGCATCGATTTGCATGGAACCGAAACGGAATCATTTTATTATTCACATAAAATTATTCATATATCATTATATGAATGTGCGAATGTGTAGCATTTTCAGTTGGAAAAACCAGCTGGGGTGTTTTACATTTGCTTATTAATATTACATTGCAACGTGTGTTACCATCCGATATGGTATGACGATACAAATGATACGATATATGATGTGGATATGTGTACAAAGTATTCGCGCAAAAGAGCGTATTCTCTCTCTCTCTCTCTCTCTCTCTCTATCTCGCTAATCCGATTGCAGAAAAAACCACATGAGGATATGAATCGCATTGTGCATAGCCGAATAATCAAGTCGATGAAAGCGTCGAATCATCGACTGTATGTGATCGCCATGTATGCGGTTTTCACTGTGCAACAATTTCAACGATAAGCTTAACATTTCGAGAAACCAAAATGACCTCTTGAAATGTGTGCGTTTGTATGTGTGAGTCTCTCTCTCTCTCTCTCTCTGTGTGTGTGAATGCATTTGAAATATACATTTGAAATCAATAAAATATTTTGTATTTACATTAGCAAAAACCGTTTGACAATTGACAATTGACATATTTAAAGCATTGCATTTACAATTCATTGGCACATTTCAAATGTTTGCAAACAAATTTGATTGTTGAACAGTTGACAACATTTTAAATGAAATACAATTTATATATCGATCTTGATTTTAAGCACCTTGGCAGTGTTAAGTGCTTCCATTGTTCCAATGTATAGTTTGTATGCTCTCGACCTGGAACAAGACACCAATGATCTGGAACATTTAAAGCCAATATTATATTCATGAACGACATGCCACCGAAAACAACCATTGCCGCATTGAAAATATAGTTGAAACGCTGCTGAAATGGCCCATCATTGCCAACCATTTCCATTATTTTATCAAATGCTGCATCCTGAGCTGCCATTTTGGTACAATTTTACTGTTTTTCTGCAGAAAAAAGAAAAGAAAAGAAAATATATTCATAACATTAGATACAAGTAGTGGATAATGGATGCAAGCAAAGCATTTCTAATACATAAAAAGTATTGAACCCTTCCGTAGACCATTTGAAAACATCAAAGGAAATTTACTTATTATTTATACATCAGAGAAACTTACTTGAATCAGTAGAAATTATTTGTTTTACATTTGACTGGGATTATTCAAATGTTCAATGATAAAAGGGAAACATTCAAATACAAATGGATGGATAAATTTTGTATGCAACATTTAGCAATTTATTTCTAAATATGCCATTGAAAATTCTTATTGGAAAAATATCTGATACAATTTATGCCAGACAATTGGCCTCGAAAGTTCATCAACAGAAAAGTGCACTTCATGAATATGAAATTTACACAGTTTGGCCAACTGGTATCGGTCACAATTGATTGCTTGACACTACAAATATCAGCTTGAAATCGAATTTGTAGATATCAAATGAATTTATTTACACGTAAATCTCATGTTACATATTGTGGACAGATAACGCTGTCTGATTAGGACTTATTTATAGGACAAATATTGCTCAATAATTATACATGCAAAAGATTTTATTTACTCGAAATGCGACATGAGAATATAAAATTGCAAAAAAAGAACAACAGCATTGTGAAAGAACGTGATTAATCAATTCACAGAAATTCTTATGATTCCAATTTACCTTTGATCTGTATTTATTGATGACATTTCATATAGAAAGCAATCAAAAGAGGAAGTTTTTTTCTCTGTTGATTACCAAAGAAAGAGTTTTCCATTGTCAATGTGACTAACGAAAAAACAAAAAAAAAAAAAGAATTATTCTCTATGTGTGTGTGTGTGTATGTGACGAACGTGTATTGTATACATTGTGCACAATTCATCATCATTTGTTTGCTTCCAATTAAATTCGCCAAACATGAGAGTTGAATTACGTTTACTTCTGGGTCACGTACCCTCACAGCGACAATTCGCACGTTTCATTGATCTAAAGCCAACATCAACTATGACAATAACAAATATAAAACTGAGTAAAAACATCAGTGAAAATTGGATTCTGGTTTTTCACAAATCTGTCATACAAAATGAAATTAAATACACTTGGTCGCTCTTTATAATTTTTTATGCCATTCTTTTGTTGTTTACTTCGTAATTGCGAAATTTTGATTGTACGAAAAATTTTGTAACAACATTTTTATTTACTACGTTTCATCATAAACAGGACAATAAAAATTATGAATCTGATAATGATAATGAAAAGAGATTTTATTCAATTAACCTATGTCTTCATATTTGTATCTATTTTAATTTTTCAGTCATTGCTCAAGTGAAAAGCCGTATGTTCATATTTTTTCCAACGAAAATACATACAAAATACATGTGTAATTACAACACAAATGCTGTTTTCCCAGACGAAGCATTGTTATACAGTTCACTGTTATATCGTACACATGCATCGGCAATGATTATGCAATGCAGTTAATTAAAAAGGTGTTGGTACAAATAGTGTTTAACAATGGTGGCCATGTTCTCTTCGGTTGACAACTCTGAAAAAAGTACATAGACAAATGCATACACATAGATGTAGAGGCAAAGAGATCGATAGAGAAGAAGAAGTGAGAGAAAAAGAAAGAGAGAGAAGACTCTCACACATACACACACTGAGAGAAAGAGAGCGAGAGAGAAAGAGAGAGAAAGAGAGAGAGCGAGAGAGCGAGAGAGAAAGAGAGAGAGCGAGAGAAAGAGAAAGAGAGAGAGAGAAAGATAAGAAGAGAGAAAGAGAGAAAGAGAGAGAGAGAGAGAGAGAGAGAGAGAAGGAAAAAGCGAGAGAGGGAGGAAACGCGAGAGAGGGAGACACTTACACAAACAAATATCCGGACTGCATTGAAAATGCAAATCGAAACAAAAACAAAAACAAAAACAAACAAGTGAGAATTATGCATAATGCAGAAAGTCGGTTGTTTGTTCAATGCGCGAAAATGATGGCATGCAAAAAGCCTATGTTAAACGGTTTGCAACTCATGAGTGCGCCCACTGAGGGTGCTATTTATTTACAATTAGCGCGTATCCCGGTATGAATTTAGTGTTAAACAATGACCGTTTTTTTTATGCACTAAAAAAATTTACAATTCTTAGCCCAATGGGAATTGGCAGTTTAACTTTTATGCATTATTTTTAATCGTCACTTTGATTAAATAACAATTCCAGTTTATTTGAGCTTGCATCACGAAATAAACTGTTGATGAAATATATTAAATTTGTTCGAAAATTAATTACGAAAAAATTGGACAAACAATGAGAGCTCACATTAAACAAGCATTATGTTTACATTTCGAAATAAAATGAAAAAAAAAAAGAAAAAATGAAAATAAATTCGTATGCACAGTTTCCGTTTGGATGCTGGTAATGAACAAATATTTCATTAATTTTAAATTTTTCTATTTAATTCTCATGCCATTTAATGTTCATTTTCGTCGCCAAATATGTAATTAATTTAATGTCAAAAAATCAACAAATCGAAAACAAGCCGAATCGATCGACAATTTTTACAACATTAATTGGTCCAGTCGATTATATTGAGATCAGGAAAATCAACATAATTTCATCACATTAGTCATTGTCCGTTTTTTTTTAAAATAACAATGAAACGATATATTAATTCACTATAAAAAAAAATGTTTTATAATAATATTGTTAATCGATTAGTTCGCTTCATTATTTACGGAAACATCAACAACAAAAAACCGAATTTCAAAATATTGCACATCATTTTTGAACTTTGTTCACATGGAATCTCTCATTTAAAACCTTGTTTCAAGCATGCATTTCTATTTGCCGAATTTTTTATAATTTCCTTACCTTCTTTGATTTTTTAACTTTTATTTCTTAAAATACACTTTGCAGTTTAACTATTAAGTACGAAAATATCAGATTTTTTCTTTCAACAAAATGGAATCTGAAACAAATCTCTAAGGTTTGTTTGAGGATTTCCTTTTTTTAGCAAAAAAACACACTGAGATTATTGTAAATCGGGACAATTGTGACCGATCTCAATGGAGACAAATTTAAAAGTAAAAATGAAATTATACATTCAGAGAGAGCGTATAAGAACACTCACAATGAGTGATAATAATTAAATAATTGAAGCTAATGTGTACCGACAGTGAGAGACTACCAACTCTATATTGAGCTCATTGATAAACGTAAATGATGATGATGATAACATTAATGTATAACTGCACAAATACTGTCTACCGTGTATTCCTCATATATATTCACACTCCAAATTCCAATTTTACAAAGCTAATTCATGTATTTTTGTAGTTTGGCAAATTAAATGAAAAAAAAAAAAAAAATAAAAACAGTTTTATTCGTGTATGTGCTTAATAATGTTTGTATAAGCAAAGCAATCTGTGATAACGTTTTTGTTTGATAATGTTGTGTTGTTTTTTTTTTTTTTTCAAACAGGTTCTATTTGTTGTTGCTTATGCTCGTCACAATCTTACATACTGCAAAACTTTAAACAATTTAAACGCACTTTATGCGATTTCATCAAGTGGTTTCAATTGAATAATAACTACTCAGAATTTTATAGACGACAACGCAAAATGTTTGTTCAATATGAGCATATAGTTTTTATCTCTAACCAAACAATTAACTTGTGGCTATTTTTGTAATCGCTCAACATTGAAACACTTTTCCGCATTGTGCGAAAATTCCGCCTAAAGAATTTCGGGAGTCGTGATTTGATTGATAAATTGGCCATTTCGATTTTTTTTTTTTTTTTCATTTACTACAAAAGTGTAAATAAAAGATTTTAATCCAGATTTATTGTTGCAACAGTTTTGAGTTGGATTCAATTACAAATGAATATCAAATGTTCACATTCTACCAAGACAAACAATATATGGATAGCATTGCTTTTCATTCATTTGAAAATAGCATACATTGGTTTGTGTGCAAATTGTTGATTCTAATTGCGATGAATTTATTTAAATCAAACACAATTTTATCAGATGAATTTCAAGTCAATGTTGTTTTATTATAAAATTATTGTTATTAACACTTTGGAGACAATGTTAAATTGTTTTGGAATTGCTTTGTTGATGTACTTTACAATTCAAGTCTATAAATAAAACACAAGACATACTGCCTTTGAGCTGGTTTTACTATTTCAAAAACAGGTGCTATCACATAACTATTATATTTATAAAAATAACCAATGATATTTGATTCAGTGACGAATGCCTAGATTTTTGACCCATATTGTCTTAACAATGGAAATAAGGAAATTTCCAAATTCATTCATTTGATTAAATAATGAAGATAAATTATTTGTTTATTTTTTAACAACAGACTTGCAAACTATTTCGAATTTACAATACAATAAATTTAGCGAAGGTAACAAATTATAAACTGCATGTATGTAACAATTTCAAAGAAAAAAAAAAAATTCTAGACAATCATGATAAGAGAGTAAAATTATTACAATTATTTGATAAAATTGACGCCTTCATTGTGTCTCTCAATAAGCATTTGTGTTCAAAATTATCCGAAATTTTCGGGCAAAAATATTACGATTTTTTTCCAAATTGCCCGGGTAAAATTATCCGATATTTTAGGAATTTTGATGAATTCCCATGAATTTTCATGTGTTTCGGCCATGAAGTTTCCATGAAAATTGAATTATCAGAAAATTTTGGGTAAATTTACACGAAAATTTCGGAAAATCACGAACCAACAATTTTGTATACGTTTTGCGCATTGGGCTGCCACATTAGAGAGTCATCATCACTGTCAAGTTTGTGATAAAAAGATAGATTCTGCTCATGGAAAGTGTTTCAGAGTTAAAAACGACGTGTATAAGCCGAAAATCATGATGGTTGATCAAATCTTACATTGCAAATAACAAAAACCACCCTACATGTATCGGGCAAAAGACATTCCTCAACCTGTTTTATTGGTCACTTGTTGGTAATAAAACAATTTTCATTCAGGAAAAAAAGAAAACCGAAAAAATCAACGTTGAGGAACGAAAATCATCGAATCATGAAATAAAAGAGGGATGAAAACCCAAATGAGAAATAATGTGTAAAATGAACACATTGGAATCGAAAAGAAATATATTGTTTATATATAAAAACAAATGGAAACTTATAAAGACCTAAAGATTACAAACATGTAATAGGAAAACTTATAAAGACCTGAACATATACATTTAAAAGTGATGCCTTCAACTGTGTTCTTCCGTAGCACTTTCATTCATTTGTAAATTTCAAAATGCTTTCATTTATAATACGTTCACACTCATTACATGAATATATGTGAAATTGTTGAGGTAATTAAGTTGTAGGTTGCTTATTACATACACAATTTATGATGATGTGCTTATTTAATCGGGGTATTGGATTTTATTATGGCCCATATATCGTGTATTATGACGTTGTTCTGAATCGTACTTCCATTATATTTAAGTCTTATCTTCAACTTTTAAGGTTTTAAAAATGCGAAATGTGTTGCAAATTATGCACACAAACAATGAAATTTATAAAAATAAGTGCTTTTAAGTGAATATATTATTGTTCTCACTTTTAATACATCATCATGAACAATTATTACTGATACAGAAGCTGAATGTTTTCAATAGAAGAAACTTTTTTACTTACTCTTTACAAATCAAACGCCCATTCATAAATGAAAATAACGCTTTAAATATGGCATTTCATCTATGTAAAAGATTTTTCTGGCCACGTTTTTCCATGTTTTTTTTTTTTTTTTTAAATTGTGTTGTGAAAAGAATGTGAAAAAATCAATAAATAACATTACTACTGTAGATGTATATATGTGTGGAAACGGAAGTATAACCGACTGAAATTGGAAGAGTTCACAGTTTGGCCGACATTTTCTTTTTTTTCTCTTTATTATTTAAAATACTATTTCAATTTCATCGTCCATTCATTTAATGTTTTGCTTTATCGTGCATACATTCGCTTACATAAAATGTTATTTAAATTGTCTCGTTTACGTTTCATAGTGCTACCGGTTTGAATCATATTTTTCTTTCCGATTTGAAACTTTTTCTCTTCCTTTTACTTTGATTGACTGATTTGTTATATACTGACATTAAAATTCATACCGAAATATATGACATTGTAAGGTATCAGTTTAAAATTCAAATGAATTTGAAATATTCCTTACAACTATCAAATTGGAAAATATTTATTTAAAAATGTTGAAATTCGCAGCTAACTTTGAAATTGGACAATTCATGTAAATGATGCCTAATTTGATAATTGCAACGAATGCTTCAATTCATTTAAAATTTAAAATGATCAATTTCATATTTTGACGAAATTCTTTTGCCATTTGTTCGTATATCTTTTTGTGTGTATGTGTGTAGAAAATTGCTATATAGGAATTTACTATGCAACTTTTACAGATGTATTTATCTAAACTTTTAAAGTAGTTTTCCCACAAAATTTATGAATTTTTAATTTATTTTGCTCCATCCATTCAACAAAGCAGATCAAAATATTTTAGTTATAGATGCATCAATCTGGATTCATGTCTAAATAACTTTGATGTGTTACTTTATTAATAGCATTTATTTGATCTCAACGATGTTTATCCTGTTTAACTTGAATGATAAGTAAATAGAAATTCCTATGTGAATAAAATCGGGCAAAAGTACAGATTTTAGCTTAAATCGACCAACATTTTAATACCACATCCGTGAATTAGAAACTTTGATAAGAAACAAGAAATAACTTTTTGATAAACTTTTTATGCATTACATCACATTTGGTCATTAGCCTACTTAGAAGAGTTAAACCGAAAGCCTCAATTTGAAAAGCTTACACACATATGTGTGAGTCAATTTGGATGATTTTATGTTCATGCATTTTTCAATTCACTTTTGGTAAATTTGTCACGAAGTTCCATGGCATTTAAAATGATTCACTCTATTTTTGGAAATTGCTCTCCATTGTAATTCATTGAATAAGTTACAATACATATGAGTTCATCAAATGCTTTCCGTTTAAACGAATAAGATATTCCATGAATTTGTCTTGTGATGGAAGCATGACGTAAAATCCTTTTGAATTCTTAAAAACTTGAATAATAGATGACAACGGACCATCTCTGGAACGTAACCTGTTTGCATTGCATTGAAATTCAATGAGTTGTAAAGTAGATTGAGAAAGAAAACTATTAGTGATACCATTGTTACATCCACTTGTAACATCTATACAATGCTTTCAAATGGATTTTCTTTATTTATTTGTTTATAACAAAAGTTCTTCTTTTTATTCATTTTTTCAAAAAGGTTAAATTATTGCTAAGAATCAGGAGTTTGAGAATTTAACAATATTCTGGTATTGCCTGTAAAACAACTTCTTCGACCTGAAAAATGCACAGAAAAAAACATATTTGTTTTGAAATAGTTTTGTTTTTTCACTGAGAAATCTATTGTCACAAAAACGGAATGGTTTTGTAATTAAATATTGATTATTTGCTTTTCGCAATGGCGAAAACATTTCTCAATTGGATTTGACTGAAACCAATTTAATATTTAATTTTTTTTTTTTTGTAAATTTCGAAGACAAACCTGAGTTTGTTCCGATGTACTAAGTGCATACATAACTGCAGCGGTTACATCATCAGCTTTAAGTCGTGGAAGACCCGCATAAAATGATGAATTGTATGCGGACAAAAACTCTGTATCGACCATACCCGGGCTAATACTCTGTCAAAATAAGATTAAAATGTCAAAATTTATTTTGTTTAAACTTTTCTTTAGATACATTTTCAAGAAATCAATTGAAATAGATAAAACATATTATGAAAATTTTCAGGAAACTATGTAAAGTACAAATAACTTTTCTGTAAAATCTGTAAAAATCAAGGGACAAATCACTCAAAAAATTACTTTTCAATTATGTTCAGATTACTTCCATTTTTTTCGCAAATTACTAATTACTTTTGAGTAATTTGCCCCTTGGTAAGAATCTTAACTCACTGTCAATTTGATATTGGCCTGCTGAAATGCAAGCTCCTGTCGTATAGTCTGTGTAATTGCAGTTAAAGCATATTTGGATGCGGGATACACGTTGAATAATGGCACTGGTAAATCTGGAATTCGGTGCCCTAGAACACTAAATGGAGATATGGAATTTTGCTTTATTTCAGTCAATTTATGGACATATGTTAAATCACTCAAACCGCTTCATGAAAATGAGATATATAACTATAAATGAAATAATCGATACACCGGATTGTGCTTTATGACTAAATATATTATATAATTCTTAAAGCACAATGTGTTTGTTATTATTTACTAAAGTCTCATTGGAATATTGTATTTGTTGAATATGCATTTAAATCTTTGAATTTATCATGCCAGTTATGTCAATGATAAAACAAAATCTTACCTATTTATCACAACAATATGACCAGAAGTGCCGTTGGCCTTAATCAATTTAACACTTTCACGTATGCACAAACACGCTGAAATCACATTAACGTCAAATACGTTTTTGAAGTCTTCTGTTTTGCCCTCTGGAAATACAATTTGGTTGAAATGCATAATTTGAAATTAATCATGCCATGTATGGAATGAATGTATTATTACCTAGAAGAAAATCTGATTTTATAACTCCAGCATTATTCACAAATACATCTAAATGACCGAATGTATCTTTTATCCATTTGAAAATGGCCAATACTTCGGATTCATCTGTGACATCACATTTTTTGGCAATAATTTTTCCTGTTTGCACTTGATTCGCCAAATCCTAAAAATTTAAAATCAAAAATATTAATAAAATGTCGATAATTATGGAATTCCATAAAGAAAAACATACTTGAATTGCTTCAACACGTCTTCCAAGTCCAATTACAGTCATGCCCGAATTGGCCAAAGCTTTAGTTATAGATGCTCCAATTCCAGCACTCGCCCCCGTAACTAAACCCAATTTTCCCTTCCATTTATCCATTTCAACGGATGCCACGGATAAACTTAAATTTCTATTGCTGTTTTATAGTTCTTGTTGTTGTTGTTGTTGTCTTTGTTGTTGTGCTATTGAGTGTGTGCAACGAAGCGACAGAAAGAGTTTCCTTGCACAAAGTTGTTGAGGCCTTTTTCACTATGCGCTGCAAACGGTCGAGACAAATTGTAAATAGTAAACTGGTTATGATTTGTCTTGTGATTTAAATGTGGATCTTATTGTTGTTGTTATCGTCTATGTTTATGTCTATGTCTTATTTGAAAGCGTTTGTTATAGACTGTGTCGGCTTTCATTGGATATCATCGCCTTTTATACAAATTTTCCACTTAATAAACTCTTTGCTTTGTATTTCATTTTGTTTCAAATGCATAGCGAAAACACATTCTCGTAAGTATTTCATTGTGCGACTGTGGATGGGTGTGTGTGTGTGTGTGTGTGTGTGTGTGTGTGCTTGTGAGTATTTTTGTCGATGTTGAAATTACTAAGAACTTGGCTCATTCATATTTGATTTCTGTGATTTAACACCAAACTAATAAATACTAAGTCTCTTTTACGGATTCAATGTAAATCACTCATGTTCGGTAAAGTTTTGGCATTTATTTGTTGCATTTTCACTTTGGCTGTATATTGAAAAGTCGGTTCGACACACAAACCACTTTTTAATGTTGTTTTCGAAACTGTAGTATAGATAAAGAAAAAAAGAATGCTTAAAGTTGAAGGAGAAGAAACCATACAAGTGGCTTAGTGTCAACAGTATTTTGCAATTCTGGTCACACATAAGCAATTTGAAGCAGGAAATTGAGCCACACATTAAGAAAATTGAATGTCATGACTCGTTCGAATTTAACTAAAACCACATGAGTGTGTGTGTGTGTGTGTGTTCACCTCAACTGACAAGCAAATATTTAATTAATGCCGCCCTTTTTTTCCTGCAATTAGTTGATGTGATGTAACGTTTCGTTGGATTTCAAGTTTTCTTGAAGCTTCAAATATTCCAACAACAACTATTTTATATATGAATAAAATAATCCCAATCGAATTGGCATCTCGAACTCAATTCTTAATTGAAGTTCAAGTTTACATTGGCGTAAAATTCTCAACTATTTGAGATGGTTGAAATTGTAGACGAGTTTGTTCACGATCAACATTAATCTAATTTAAATTGATGTAATAAAATCTGTTTGGTTTTGCGGCTTATTGAAATAGAAACATAAAATTCATGAAATTGTAAGAAATGACTGTAAACGACATGTCATACACGTATTAACAAAAATATCACATCACACATCACGATTTTGAACAGAAAATTAATACTTTTGCCAACAAAGCGCTTTTTTGATTTACGATTTTGCAAATGTATGTAATACAGGTTTCGTGTGTTTAGAAATTGTAGTATGTGAAAATGTGTCTAAATGAAATCAATAAATTAGCTAATGTGAATTTAAATGGCAACGTAAAATGTTTTTAGTGTGACTTTGGGTCACAATATTTTATGTTAATTTTTTTCATTTTTCCACACAATACCGTATTATTTTCATGTTTTACACAATACTGGATGCTGGAAAATTCAGAAAAATTATTTCAACAAAATCTTATTATCGCTATAAATTGAAATAAATCGCTTTCCATGTCATTTTTTCCCAATTTTCTCATTTTAACAGAATGCATTCCGCAGAAACTTCTGTGTGCTTGAGTCAATGCATTTGTTGTTTAAACATGTTTGTTGTTTGCTCTGTGCAATGCATATAAATTTTTATATATTTGGTTGCATCTTGGCATATCGCCGTCGATACATTCGCATCGATTTGGAATCTACCGCAAGTACAGTATTACATATTAGTTGCCTTGTTTATGATTGTGTGCAGCTGGTTAAATTGAAAATAACAAGAAAGAGGCAATTGTTTATTGCAGAACTTTTCGCGCGACATATAAATTTCCGTGCTAACATTTACTAAAGCTTTTACAATTTTGCTCGAGTTGTTTTCCCATTCAATGCAATCTATTTGTGTGTCAATTCATTTAAGCTGCCTAACAAATATCTACACAGCCGATGAGAAAATTCACATCATTCGACTACATCCAAGTTTCTTTTATCATGAGACATAAAAGCGCTTAATTTCGAAGAATAGTCGATGCCTTGTAATGGAAATTTACTTGCATAAAAAATCAATTTTTTCGTATTTTTTGTTTTTAATCCGCATTGCTCGTAACACACATTTTGTGCATTTAAGAAAGAGAAAATAAATTGCATAACGCCTTTCTTTCTCAAAGAAATAAATTGGATTTTTCTTCAGTAGGATCTAGAAAATGAAGTGGTATTAAATCGTTTTTAGTGATTGATTGCATACGCAATGAAGAGAATAATAAATGTAAACTTTGTTCCCAAATTGAAGAAAATACAATTATCATTCAATGAAGTTTTTCAATTTTTTAGTGATAATAATTTGGATTTTTTTTTTTTTTTTTTTGAATTGTTAGCTTTTTGTAAAATTGATCAACCATCGAAAACCATCAAATGAGTGAAACTTGCCCAATAACTGAGTACTTTCATAAGTAACTGACCACTGAGATCACAGAGGGCAATACAATCGCTGAAAAAATTGAGAATGTCATGAAAAATGACAGCATCAAAATGTCATAAAATAAGTCCAATCAAATAAAAAAAAAACTAAACAGCAGCGAATACGTGTTATTTTATCATTTATTTACCAAAAATTTATTTATCGAAACTGAAATAAGAATAAAAAGAATGAACGCCGACGATTTATTGTCATTTAAAGAGTATTCACCAATTCATGAATCGCATACACATGGTGGAAGTGCTGAAATCAATATTAATTCACCAAATCGACAACATTCACCGTATCAAAATGCACCAACAACAGCAACAACAAATCAATCGGCCATGAATGATCCACTTCAAGATCTTTTGAATTCGATGACTGCTAGTGTGAATATTTTACAAAATGATGAACGTCAAAGGTCTCCTCCATCTGGTAAGCACAGGTTAAATCTTCGTGGCTTGACTAAAACTAAAAATTTTTGCTTTCGCACTTCTAGATGATATTAATAACAGCCCAAGAACAAATCATTCCATATTCAGTATTGAATTTTATCAGAAATTCTTCAATGTTGATGCTGATATTGTTTGGGAACGAATTATGTCAGCAATTGTACCGAGACGTGCTCCAGTTCATTACATTAAACAAGATATTGGTAACAATCCCGATTTATATGGGCCATTTTGGATCGTTGTTACTCTGGTAAATATTCATCATAATCCATTGATATACTGAACATATAAAATATTCATTATTTATTTCAATTTTTAGGTTTTTTCGATTGCAATTAGCGGAAACATAGCAGATTATCTACAAGAAGCGAATACAAATTTTCATTGGCAATATAATTTCCACTTGGTTTCAATTGCGGCAACAACTATTGTCATTTATGTGATTTTAATGCCATTTGCATTGTGGGCTGCCTTTAAATGGACTGTAAGGCCAGTGGATTCAGATTTGATATCAGATGAGGTGAATTAACATACACATAGTAGTTCTTATACAAAGAAATAAAATTGTTCATTTAACCTGGAATTTGTATAAATTGTCTTTCAGAACGGAGTTTACACGCCTAGCCTATTGACACTAATATGTGTTTACGGTTATTCGCTTGGAATCTATATCCCGGTGTCCGTTTTGTGGGTTGTACAAATTTCATTTTTACAATGGTTGCTTGTATTCGGTGCAGCACTATCAACTGGAACTGTTCTCATTATTATCTTGAGTCCAGCATTGCAAAATTCAAACAAATCCATTTTTTTGATCGGTGGAATTTTGCTAGCACATTTCCTTTTGGCAGCCGGTTTCATGTTGAGTTTCTTCCATATGCCGGCCAAGATTGCATTACATGATGATACAACAACAACAACAACCACCACCACTACGACCCAAGCTGCTGTTAAAGCTATTGTCAATTCCGTCATCAATGCCAGTCACACTTAAAGCGTCTACACATGAAACAAAACAATCTGTTCTATTATATTCTAAAAATATGTTCCCGTGTTTACACACATTTGTACATTTAAATTTGTTTTATTATGGTGAATAAATGATAAAAAATAAAGAAAATCGAATTAAGCAACACATGTGTTGGGGATTATATTCATTTTATTGATACTTCCAAGTGTAATACATTAAACAATTGAATTTATTAAACACAAAATTATGATTTTCACATTTGCAACACATTAAATTCATTTTATGAGGTATTTACTGAAGATATTTGTCAGTTCGTCAATAAGTGTTTCATAGCGATAGCTAACACGTATATCCGGCACCTAAAACACGTAAATCATTTAATTTATTTCAATAAAATTGATAATTTTATGATAATTTTGATAAAAAATGTGTGATAATTTACATTTGTACGCGTGATATCGTTGCCAGCAACACCCTCTCTTGTATAATTTGGTCCAAGCCAATGGTGTTTCATCTGTAATTGATATTATTATTGATTATTGATCAATTTCATCCATTTCAAATTTATTAGTTTAATCGAAAAAGGAAAAAAAAAAAAAAAAAAATTTCATGAAATACGTACAGTGTGTGGGAAACCGCTCATCAAAACACTGTTTCTAGCCAATTCACACATATCACACGAGCTCAATTTCCATACTTGTGCAGCAATACTGTATTCTTCCATCAAAGGTTCCTGTTAATCAAAACCAATTAGCAATGAGCATAATGACGATGAAAAAACAACAAATTGTCTATTTACTTTTGTAAAGTGGAATTGAAGTGGATCATCTGTACTGAGCGATACACAAAGGCCGCGAGCAAGATATTCAGGCAATGGATTCCGATGATAATTCAAAAACAATGAATTATTTGATAATGGTGACATTGCAATGCCAATTTGTGCCAAATAGTAAAGATACTGTAAAACAGGCACTTTGCGTAACAATAAACCATGCGAAATATTCTCTGACATCAAGAAACCGCAAACGAGATGTTGAACCGGTCCGGCTTCCCTACAAAAATATCATATCATATTATTATGTCAATATTTATTATGAAAATGATAATGTATGCGACACAAACCCGCAATGAGGCCTCAACACAAACGTATTCATGCCACGCTCCCTACATTATTCGATTTTTTTTTTTTTTTTTTTTTTGAAAGATATAGAAAGAAGAATAAACATCAATTAATTATCACATTTTTCATAGGCTCAAAACTGAATGAGGAAAATTGAAACTCAACAATCAACATACTTTCTAAAATGATTCAATACGGTCATATTTGCATACATATAGTAGATATAATATGCATAAGGTGGATTGTCTTCATCAGTCCATTGTTCTGGTGGTGAAACGTCTCGTTCAAAAATTGGATTTTCTGGTTTTGATTCATCATCAACGCTATCGAATCCAATAACATACTGTAAAAATCGATGAAGATCTGGATATTTTTCAGGCTCATTGGTCGCTTTGAATAATGGTAAAAAGATATTGTCAAGAATGTCCTGGAACGAGGTTACGATATTGTTTGTCTTGAATATATCACTGTATGGAATGGAAAGAAAATATTATTGGAATTATCAAGACAGAATTTAACAAAAAAGAATGTTTATTGCAAAATAATCTTACTAGAGACGTGGAATTTGAATGAGCCAACGAATATTGTCTGAATAAACGTTGCCATCAATTGCCCATTTTGCTAATTTATGCCATTCCTCTGGTGATTTTCCATAAATTGATAGACGTAGTTCAGCATTTTGATATTTTGATTCTTCAAAATCAGCTGCCACTTCCTAATTTTTAAAACGATTTGATTTTTAATTTTTCAAATTTGGATAATGGAAATAACACTGAACAAAAATTACCTGTATAATTTGTGCAAAATATTTGCCATTGAGATAATTGTCTGTTTTTAAAAAGACTTCACGTAATCGAGACTCTCCGATTGGATTATATTTTGCATTGAATTTATCGAATCGATGGAAAGTGTTTCGATCCTATAATAAAGAAAAAATTGATTTTAATGCTAAAAATAACATTTTGAAGTCGTAAATGGTGAGATAAATTAAACTTAAATCTTACCGCATGTACATCGAGCATATCAACTGTTAAATCATATGTCGTTAAGTTCATTGATTTAAACACATCAGCTAATGTCATTGGCTTTCCTGCAATTTTCGCAAAATAGATGAATCAATTAGAGTAAATGAATTTCCCACAACATTTTAAAAAGCAAATTTGATGTGAACAAACCTTTTTGAATTGTTACAACTTCGTCCGCATTATTTTTCAATGTTTTTTTAATAAAACGTAGCAAATGTTTTTGATTCATGCAAGATGCAGCATGAATATGCGTATCGACCTTACTGAAAAATTATAAAGAAATTTTTTTTTTATTAAAAATACCATTCAATCGGAGGCTTCGATTCAAAGCGTATTAGAGTTTTAAAATGGATGAAAAAAATATCTTACCGAATATTATAAAAATCCCTGTGAGGAACGGCCTTTTGAGAAGCCAATTCTCTGAGTTCGTTCAGTAAAACATGAAGTTGAAATTTTGAATTTAAATAACTCAATCGCCGATAGCAAAATGATTTTCTGAATGTGAGAAAAATGAAAATTAAAAGTAAAAAAGAAATTCGATTGAAATTTATATGAAGAGCTTACAATGGTCCGTCGGCTATCATTGCGAATATAGTATTCATGTCTTGAATAAAATCGTCTAAGTTCAAATATGGATAATTTACATTATCTGTACATTCAGCATTGCGAAATAAATTGAATACACCATCGATGGCTTTGATGTGATAACCTAGACTTTCTGGAAATTCGATTGCCCATGGATCGTTCGATGATGGTGCGTGGACTGAATGATCTGATTGATTGATTCAAGAAAAATAATTTCAAATATAAATATTTTGGTAAATTCAATGATTATTCGACATTTGTTATCTATTTCATGCTAAGGCTTAAGTAATACAAATAACAATGAAACAAAGATGTAAAATCAATTTTTTTTTTTTATATTCAATTTGAACAAATAATAATAATAATATCTCGCCTTTGTAATGATGATACGAGAATTTATAAATTGATAAACTTATTTAATGAAAACACACATATCATCGGGTTAAATCCGCTTTATAAAAAGAAAAAAAATCAAAAAGTTTCCGAAATTGAGAGAAGGAAAAAATTGACACAAAAAATGCAACACAATTACATTTGAGGCAATCAGACACAGTAAATCATTTGCAATCCATGAAACGAATTACCTTTCGTTTTCTGTAGTCTTTTTCTACGTTCATTTACGCTGATTACTAACAAAATAAAATTATATGCATTTAAAAATTTTAAACTGAAAACAAAACAACAAAAAAACAACAAAAAAAAATGATCAAAAATGACCTGGGACTGTTTCTGTGCTAATCATATCATCGACCCACTCTGACCAACTATCCATACATAATAACTGTGTGAAAAGCATAGCTTTATTCTAATGGCTTACCAGCTGTGGTCCGTTTATCCTCATATTCAACATTATCTGACATATTTTTATTGTGAACAGTTTTGAGGAAGCGTTCAGTAGTTTGCGGAAATGATTGCATTGATAAGCTCATATAACGTTCACGCATTTCTAATGCTTTTATAAGCAAACTAGAGGCATGCTCCAGATCCTCCAATGGTACACCACTTGTATCTTCGCCTGATATTGAAACACGTTGAAAATGTGGCACAATTTCTAGTTCATCAAATTGTATATCATCGCTAGTATGAGCTGCATCTCCTACACCAAGCGTTGAATGCTTATCCTCCAGTGCTCTGAATTACAATTTTTTTTTTGTTTTTTTTTTTTTGGAATAAAAAGAATATCAGATGTTTAAAATTCAATTAGAGTTGACAATTTAATTCAAAATTATAGATGAAGATAAATACAATACGAAAAATTTAAAATTGAATTATTAAAACTAACTCAAACGCATTAGAACGATGTAATTTCTGTTTCAAGAATATAAATTCCGTATCCATTCCGTCCGAAGTATACGCAACAACTGAGATGATCTAAGCTTTGTCAATGGAAAATTCAAACCATTGCATCTAGTGTATGCGCAACAAATAGCCAGAGAACCACGACCAATGCCAACTTTAATGTAAGATTTAATTTGCGAATGGCGATGATTCGTTTTGTTGCATGATTCAAAATTGCGTGCACAACAGTACACATTTTGTTATATTGACAACAGTCAAAGGAATTCTACAATTTTTGTTGATTCAATAAACACACGAAGAAATAACAATAATAAGAAAATACTATCAATTTGATAGTATCAAGGAATGCGATTCGTGAGAAATCCACCAAAATTTATTGTTTACAATGTAGTGTTTTGTCTTCTTAACCAACGTCCAAAAGTTCAACAAACGTACGATGAACACAATTTTTCCGGACAGATAGGGCAATTTGCCTGTTACTGTGCATTCGATATTTATTTACTCAGTCAGCAAAGGCCAAAGTCTTACTAATGTTGTTTACTTATCCATTTAACACTGTCTCTCTCACGCTTCGCTCTCTATCTCTCTTTGTCTCTCTCTCTCTCTCTCTCAAAACAAATGGAAGCTTGTTTGATATGAAATTTCACCTCGTGAACTTGACATAAACATTGTTCGTTGTGAGAAGTCACGTAAACTATGATATCAATATCCCACGCAAAAATTTTCCCTCAATATAATCGATTCATTTCACTCAACCTTTTGCACGGAATTTAATAGCACAAACATATATTATGACTTTGAATTAGCAGGAATCGGCACGAAATTCTCTTTCAAAAAGGAATGAATGAGAAAAAAAAACACATCGTGTTTAATGGGCATTAACATGCACCAAATTGCGTCTGTTACATTTTCTACACGAATCGAAAAATTTCTTAATTGAATTCCGTGCTGAATGTTGGAATCAATAATTCCCTACCATATTTTCTCTCATTGAATTCCAACTCGACATTAGTAATTTTTATTTAACTTATTTTGAAGTATGTCCAGAGTTGTAATATCGATCATATAGCAATAGTTAACAGAACGATATGGAAATTGCTTGTAGAAATTCGCTGTTTGTTTTTAAGCATACTTTCAAACCTTAATTCATTCAAAATCAAATTAAATGCGAAGAAAACCTTGACCAATGGTTGTTTTTACACATAAATGTTTGCATTTCCATAAATTTGCTAGATTTTATGTTTGCTTGAACATGTTCATTAATTTTATTGCTTCTGTTCCATACAGCACTGTATAATGGCACAAACACTGATACAAGCCGTTGGCTTGTGTAGTTTTGAATACATAGGTCATGAATTACCTGAATAACGGTCGTCGAATAACTGTGAACTGTGATTGCTCAAGATTTTGCAAGCGATCAACAATAAATTTATCAATATCGATGTCATTTGCAAACATCTTTTCCCCCTTTTACAATTTTAATCAAATTCAATTGGATTTTCTCTCTTTGTTTTTCACTTATTTTATTTTGATCGCAACAAGTTTTGCAATTTTTTTTCTTCAATTAATAAATCATATTTTCAAATGAAATGATCACAAATCAATTTTCATTCTGTTTACCCCTCAAAATACTATTGAAATATAAAATAGCCACTAGACTCATTGCACATGACGTGTCAATTGAATGGTTACATTGCAACTAACAAACGATAAATACGGAACGAAACATGAATTGTGATGACGGCTGATGAAGACAAAAAACTTAAAGAGAGAGAAAAAAAAAGAAGAAAAATGAGAGAGAAACAAAGACAAACGAACTAAGATATAATCATGGAATTGTACGTTGACATGGCACATGCAAACATGGAAAGTGGCTGTGAATCGGCGCGAAACCTTATTGATTTCAGAACAAAAACAATAATCACTCTTCTTCAATTTCCCAAATGAATGGCTCTTATTTATGTACATACAAATACCATTCAATATTTATGCGACACTTTTGCATTGACAAATAAAAATTTTTTTACTTACTTTACATTCAAATGTCGTTGTATTTGAAGCTTTTTTTCAATTTGTTCAATTGGAAATTGTGGCACTTCATACGGTGCAGATATTTCATTTGGCAATGGTTCACCATCCATTTCTTGTCCAGATATTGATACACCAGGCGAATCATTACCTGTTTATCGAAGAAAAAACAAATGTAAAATAAAAAATGATTAAACTTTCATCATAATTCACAAAAAATTCCCGTTTTATTGTGAACTCATATTTGAATCGTTAAATTGGCATCCATAGTCATATGGACGTCATCAAATTAGTGATAACAAATCATATTTTCATGGAATGTATTCAATTCTGTTTCGAAGTATTATTATTCTATAAATAAATCGTCAACTTATAAATCGTACGATAATGTTTTCTGTATTTTCTATTAAATACAATTCAACAATAAATACCATTCGAATTTGCAACACGTTTATCGGATTCCTCATCAAGACAGAAATCCGCTTCACTTTTTGTTTTTCGAACACCATAAAAGTTCATAATTCTTTGATTGTACATTGTAAATCAATAAAAATTCAAACAATTTAAAAAATATTATCAAATATTTTACGAAAAAAAAAAATCAAATAATAATCGAAGACTTGTTAACGTTATGGAAAAAATACTATAACTCTCATTGGAATCCGAAGTGGTCGTGACAAACAACAACTAGTAACTGATTTGAAATCTGATGCGATAATGCTGACTGACCTCTAATTTGAATTGGAATGGATTATTGTGTTTTCATTTTGGAGAAGCTATGTGACGTCCAATACTGATTCTATGTCCAACGAATAAGTTTGTACGTGTGTTTGCTTTCATTTTGTTGGAAGTTTTTTTTGTTTTTTTTTTTTTTTTCGTTAAAATTTTTGTCGGCAATTCATTAGTTTGTTAGAACTGCTGATAACCATATCAGTTGTATTTGTGTTCTTTTCTGTTTTGTTTGTATATTTATTTATATGTTGGTTTCACATGTGACATATTTTTATTTTTAAAATAATCGTAAATTGTATGAAATGATTTGAAAGTACTGAAGTAAATACTTCAATAATTATTCATCATAATAAAATGAACACTTGAAGTTGAATGCTTGAACCTCAAGAACTGTTATTGATTTTATATTCTATGCATTTAACCAGTATTTATTTATATTTATTCAACAAGTCTGAAACATTTTGATGAATGAAATTTTTGACATTACCTCGATGTGTTTTATCAAAATAATCCGAACGATTAGTATATGGATGTGGACTTCTAGGCGTTTTTGGTGTTCTTGGTAATGGTGGCGATGAAGCTTCAAGCGGAAATTCATCCAATGATTCTAGTGAATCTTTTCTCACAAGAACACCACGGCTACTCATGTTTTTATAATTCAAAATTTAAACAATTTCTTTGTTTGAAACTTCAAAAGAGCGTTGCTTCAGAAATCTCTCAAAAGAAATCAAAAAAATATCTGCGTCACGACCAACCAACCTTATGAAAATGATTGATTTTTGTAAGTACGAAACTCAATACATTCATGAATTAAAATTGTTTGGTGCGAAGAGTTCTTGAGTGAATTATAAATGGATATGATTTGAATAAATAAATTAATTCACTGTAATTGCATATCTTGATGATCATGTCATTCAAATGTGCTAATTTTATTATTTACGTATTAATTAGCAAATTTAGATATTATGTGAAAACATCAAGAATGCTGATCATTTTGTCAAAAATTCTAAAATAAATCAAATTTTACATCGATCAGCTGGTTGTCGAGTTTACCATAAAAAAGGTTAATAACCATTATGTTTTGCTATATTATACGTAAAATGATAAGGCAAGTTTTCAGTGCAACTTCAATTGTAACGGAAAAATAAAAAAGAGACTAAGAAGAAGAGAGAGAGAGAGAATTTAGAAAATTTCCGTTGTTTATTTTCAGATGCACAAACTAAATATAGATTTCCCTCATTACAGTGAACAAAATTTAAAACGTAAATGAATTCTCGCATGAGAAAATAAACATTGTCATGTATTTATAGCGTGTGTTTTTTTCGCTGATTCAAAACAAAAATAAGAAGAAGAAGAAGGAGTAAAATGTACACACAAAATTGAAGTTTACTATATGATTCGGATTGAAATGACGTATATTATTGAGAAAAAAAAAAAATAAAAAATAAAAATGACCTTGTTCGCTCTAAATAATAATAATATCATATGTTGTCACAAGCTATGAAGGGAAATGATTGAGTGAAGAGAATTAAAATGGAATATTCACATTAGATGGCACAAAGAGCACGAGACATGTGATATTGTGTAAATCCATAACAGAACAATTGCTCATTAGAAAAATTAAACTGCCTGAAAGCATACATGAAGAATTTTTCTCGAATGAATGAATGAATGTATTGTGCTGTATCAGTCATGAAAGAAAATTGACCTATTTTAAATGCCATTTCATTTGTTCAAACATTTATAAAGTAAGTAATTGGAAAAATTTTCCAACGCGCAATTCATGGCGCAGTTTTTGAACGATGACTAATGAATTTCGCACATTTAAATCGATTAATTTCATTTTCGGATCATACACATTACGAAAAAAAAGCACTTTGTGTCACGAGACAACATGAACAAAACCGCTTGAATTCTTGGCACCAAACAATTTTTTATGAACAATTTTCAGCAATAAACTATCAATTGAACGTGTGATTTGCGAATAAAAATACTCGTTACCACTTTATTCACTTAAAAATATGGCTTTTCAATCTTTCAAACGAGCTAATTAATTGAAATGATCTTTTCTTTTTTTTTTTTTTTTTGTTGCGTATTTTGCACTAAATCTTTGTATACACGTTTATCTGATGAATCTATCGAACTGACTGCGATGACCATGCATTCGGATATATTTTGTTCTTTCTCTCTTGTCGACAGAATTCGATAAAATTACACATATGAGCGCACGACATATGGTCATAACACAATTAACAACTATTATATGATCGTGTGCGCCTTTTGATTCGGATACCGGCTTATACATGTTCGCAGCGATTCAACGGATCATTTGTAATGGCATTTGGTTAAACTGTGTGTGTGTGTGTGTATTGCGTTCGCTTTTATGTGGATACTCGACTACAAATTTGCAGTAGTAATTGAAAGTAAAGTGTTTTACAGTATTGGTATCAAAAATACATATAAACAAATGAAATAAAACTAAATCATCGTTTCCGTGAGAGTTGTAGACCATCTATTTATTAAGAATTATTAGATTTAACCATCTCACATGTTTATTCATCTACACATACATGTATTTTGCAATCTTTTTATCAGTTTATATTCGAGATGATTCAATTTATTGCAAATTATTCGCATGCAGATCGCATAAAGTGTCAGTATTAAATTGCTGTATCATTTTAACGCCAATTTATTTGTTGGCAATTGACGTACATTATTTGATGTATCAACAATCATCTATGCATAAACTGAAAAATAATCATTTTGCATAGCACTATTGAATAGAAATGTGTTTCATAATTACTGCTTATTTTACCGCTTAGGAAAGCCGGACAAAAATAAATGCCGGTGAAACAATAATACTGCATATCGATTTAAATGCAAATCGTTGCATTTACTCGTTCAATGAATTGAATTGTACACACTTATTAATTTGAATTTCACACATTCAATTGCATGGCAACATTACAATATGTATCACAGACATTTCCACTTAATTGCATGTAATGAAGTAATGTACGTCTACGCAAATTGTTTTATGTACTTTGATGGTAGTTGGAATGCTACCAATTTTGGTGACTTGTCTAAATATTCAATTCGAATAGCGATTACATTTGAAAAGGTCTATTTCACACTTATAAGCAATAAATTACTGATAAATGACAACATACCAATGTACAAAATATTAATTGCTTTTTACCATCTAATTTTAGTTCAAATCGATTCAAATTATGTCGCGATTGAAAATGAATTGTACAGCTGCTATAAGTATTTCATATTTATAATTCGATTCATGCTTCACAACGCATTTATTCAATTGAATTTATGAATTATGACATCGATGAGTGAATGTTTGATTATCGTCATCGTCGCAGCTCTTAAAAAAATATTTTTTTTTTCTTTTTCAACCAAAGTAATTGAAGAAAATCGTAAATATTTCAAGAGTATAATAATCACATTTGATTGAATACTCAACGGTGACACTTAACGCTTAGCATGTGAATGAAAACAAGCAACAATAAAGAAAAAAAAGAAAGCCTGCTTCATTTTTGAATAGAATTGAATATCTTTTGAAGATTTTTTTTCCTCAGATATTTTTGTTCAAATCAAATTGTTATTGCTTTGATTATCGAAAAGAAGGTCAAATTCGTTAAAAACGAAAAAAAAAAAATAAAGATATTTTCTCTTATCATTATTACATATCATTCAGTTAATTAATGGAAATTTAATTTTCAAATGATAATTGAAACGGTTATCTTCAATAAAAAAAAAGAGTATATCACCAATTCATTTGGATTCATTCAAGATTTAAAAATGTTTATTTTCCCGGTAATTAAAGAATTATCACATCAAACCGAATAATTAATCGTTTGCTATTAATTTCACGTGTTGATCATTATTTATTAGTAAGCAAAATGACGTCATTTGTGCTGTCAATTTCACTATGAAATATTCCAAAAATGTTCGAGAAAGTGCGCTTCTCACTTGGATTCTCATAACTCTCATGCTACATATATAATAAAATCATCGAATGGATATTTATAAATGCGATATGATTCAGAGAGGCGCATTTTCAAAGGCGCACTTGAAATTTTGTCCGCAGTGTCGCATCTAAGCAGCAAATGCTCCAATTTTATCAAAACACGCAATAGTTTTCGCAATGAAGTGTTTTTATTTTAGAAATCAATGTCTTACCTGCTTTAATTTTCTTTGGTCTTTCATCCGCATCCATATCCATATCCATATCCATATCAAATGAAAAAATTGGTTGACGGAATTTATTTGCCATTTTTTTCTTTTCTTTTTGCTTTTTATTTTATTTTTCACCTAGTTCTTTGATTTCAGGCAAAGAGCAACAACACAAAGACAATTTTTCGTTTTATAAAGTGTTTGTTTTGACACCTGGTTGTCGAGTTCAGAATATTGCATGTAAAAATTTACTACTTTTTTCACCGTTGCTATATCGTTTTCGTTGTAACTTTGTTTTAACTTTATTTCGAACAAAAGAATTTTTGCTTCAACAGCTGTTTTTCTTGTTGTTGTTGTTATTGTTGTTTACTTTTCGATGTAGAACTGTTTTTTTTTATATATTTTTTTTTATTGTGTATTGTTTTACTTGAAAACTAATATTCATTATATTTTATGTGAATCAATAATGCAATGGATGTATGGAGTGTTGTTGTCTACAAAAACACAATGGAAATCTAATTGAGACGCATGGAAACAAAAGTACGTGTTTACAGATTGCTTATTTTATTAACACTGCAAATTAATGTACGGCGTAGAGGTAAATATCATTCGCATATTTCATACAACAACAGTAATAACAAGAAACACACACACACACACAAACACAAACACATACGCATCAATCTGTGTAATATGCCTTCCATCATTTCAGCTCATTCACTCCACTGCTGGAAATATTACAAGTATTTTGATACGAGTCAGTTTCATTTGTAATATATATGACTTCCAATGATCGGTTGTATTTGTATTCATTCACTCATTCACTCATTTGCGCATGGAGCTGGGATTTGATTGGAAAATTATATATTTGTGTGCGACGACAGCTGGAATTGTATTTGTATGACCGGTGGAAGAAAGAAAAAAAACCGACATCGTTTTGTTATTGAAAATATATGCCGCAATGAATATATTTCAATTGTTTGCAAATTTCAAAAAAAATATTAATGTTAATTTCGAAAAATATAATAAAGATTTATTTTATGTATTCTTCGACAATACAAATTAGTCTATATAGTTATAAAATAGAAAATATTTCAAGAAAAATGTAAAAAATATGAAAGACGAAAATATGAGAAGAAAAAAATTGTGGATTAAAAAATTGTTTTTTTCTTTTTCTTTTTTTGAGGGTAAATGCTCAGATCTAATAACCTTTTCAGTTCACAAATTTCTTAAATTGATATAATTAAGTAGTTCTGGTTTTGGTGTTTGATGCATTTAATTAACTAAGAAAAATTAAGAAATTAATTGGAAGATCCGATTGTATTCCATTAACTGTCATTTTAAGCACTTTCTTTAAACTTAACATTGAATATTCTTTTTTTTTTCACTTCTAAATGTCTTGGATTACATTTGAGGCGTAATTAAAATGGCGAATTCATTCCAAGCTTTGTGCCGAAGTCCAATCGAGCGCGACGTTGGTATCGAGTGTTTGCTCTGAAATTGGCCACAAAATTTTTTATCCACAAAAAAAGTTTAAATTTGAATTTTTGATTTGAAAAAAAAAAAAGTTTTTTCAAAATGTCAAAAAAAAAATGAATTAAAAATTACTTACTTGAGCTCTTGCCATTTGAAAAATTCCACAATTAAAAATACAAACAAAGCAGATGCAATAAGAAACAATATAATTGGCCAAACGTTGCATAATTGCTCAACGATTTTGTCATACAGAATCAAATTGAGTGCCAAAATAACTGTCTGAAATATTAAACTGACGAAAAAACAAAAAACAAAAACAACATTAATTCTATCGCTGATGTATAAAAGCCAGACATTTGATAGCTTACATTGTGATACAAACATATAGCCAGGCACAATTTGTGAATGGATTTTTACTCCAAACGGAGTAGTCGCGATGCACAAAGCTCATTGAGATTATAACTACATTTTATAGAAATGGGATTAGCAAAAAAAAAAAAAATATAAGATTTCTGTAGTTCGGTTACTCACTAAAGTGCAAGATGATTGAAAAAAATATGAAACATCGAGAGGTATCAAGGTTTAAATCAATCACACCCACTGGATGTGACATCAATGTATAATATGCCAAGACCTAAATGCAAAATAAAAAAAAAAACCGATTTATTATCATAAGTTTTCCATAAAAATCGATTAAAATGGTCTTACCATTACAATGACTGTTGGTAGAAATTTTAATCCATACGAACATATCATGTATGCAATAAGTTTTGAATTGAATTTTGTGTGTTTTTTTGATGTGGCACGATTCATAATCTCAGCATCATATTCATTATTCACTAGTGTCATTGAAATAAGTGGCACAACAATGCACATCAAGTATACAATTGTAAATGGCGTAAGAATTGGTGGGAGTGCCAAGCAAGCACAAATCATATTGATAATTGCCAACATACAGCCGCAGCACACCCAAAACTGAAAATAGATTTTTTTTTTTTTTTTCTAGAATTAACTACTAAAATGTTCGCAACGCAAATAATTCTACCTGAATACAATTCCAAAAGGCATTGGAAAATCGTCGCGATAATTCAATCATCCCCAATATTGAAAATGAATCATCTCGACAAACAGCAACCGAACAGGGAATTGCATTCAATTGTCGGCTGAGATAAATTGGTGATATGGTTGATGTGCGATGAAAACGTGTTGGTTCATATTCGAACCATTTTTTATTTTTATTTTTATCATTTTCATTGGCCGTCACATTTTGGCGATTATTTAGTATATTGGATTCGGTGTAAGCGGGAATATTTTGGCAAATCTGAATGAAAAAAAAAAAATTAAACATAATGAATAACATGGGATTTTAAACGTGTTTTGAATAGTTTCTTACTTGAGGATAAAGCGGTTCAATGGCAATACTGCAGTCGGCTTGAAGAAATGTATCGACATTCGAACAGCTGGCACTTGAACCAATGCAAACGACAATTTCACCGTAATTTTGCATAATCATGATCATTTCACGGGTTGCTTCAGCTGAACAATCGGTAAACAATGACACAAGCAGAGGCACATTATCAACATTTTCCAAATGCGGTATGATATTTTTTATGCCACGTGGAAGTTTTGCCTGAAATTTTAACAAAAAAAAATTAAGAATGCTGATTTCAAAAATTATGAAGAATTTAACAAATTGTACCCGATTTGACATGTCAAAATTGATCGGAGCACTTTGTTCAGTGCTATCGGTAAAACCGCTCAACGATCGGCAATTTTCATCTTCCATCGCTGAATCTTTTGATACTCGATGTCTGTCACATTGATTCGAATCGATACTACTATTGAAACTGGCTGTTGACAGTACTTTTGATTGTGGCAATTCCTCACTAATTGCACCAGGCGCTGAGGAACTTAAATTTTTACTCGATTCCAATGCACTTTGAAAATACAAGGAAAACAAGATTGGAAAATGCTTCGATTCGAATCGAAAGATATTTAAATACATACGATAATGGTGGCAGCAATCGGTTCAATTCAGATTCAGGACCATCATCTTCCACGTTTACATCAATTTTGGATGATGTTGAAATGATCGGTGGATTTGAATTTTGTGATTGTCTTCGCGGTGATGGTGCGCTGCTATGATCATCGCTAAGCAATGAAATATGACAATTCCATCCAGATTCCAATCCCATTTTTTCCGAAAAAACTCGTGATCGAACCTCATTTTCCTTGCTAAAATGAACAAATCGAATGCAAGCCCTCTCAAGACGCTCAATCATCGATACCTAGGGGGGATACAACAAAAGAAAATAAAAATAAATATTTTAAATATCTAAATTCATAAAGGGTTCTCTGCCCCTAAATCAATACCATGTCAGTTTGTGCTTGATATTGCATCGTAACCATCCCGATAAATACTTGATGACATTGCATTTCAAAGCAACCATCAACATCACATATATCATCCTCTTTATTATTTTCAGAAAATAGCAACGAATCTGAGCTAATTGAATGCTTGAGTTCGGTTGTTGGTTCACAATTATTTTGTGTACCATCAAATGTACAAAAGATTCCACCACGTTCATGATCACGATGCGCACTAGTTTTGTACGTTGACTCTGGTGGTAATTCCATATAAGCGGTTTCACTTAGAGCACCAACAATGCCATGTCTCAGGGGACGGTATGCAAATGCTGTGCAATAAGATGTTAATGCGTTTCGTTTATAAAAATCTTGTGCACGTTTACGTTCTTGAGCTCCAAGCGGACGTAAATCTTGGCCATCCCAAAAATCATCACAACAATCAAGCACTATGTCTGCCGTTCCTTGGGTCAACATTTGTAATGAATTACTCTGCAAATCTCGTATTACAACCGATAAGCAATGCGGAAACGGAACCTGGTGTATAATGAAACGAATAAAAATGCATAAATGGATTGAGTAAACAATGAATCTATAGAGAATATTCTCATATATTTATCGGTCTTTGATTTTACCTTAACTTTTGATGCAATGCGAAGTTGACGAGCAAATCGAATGTCTCTTTTCACAACCTCTGGTTGCTTTTGAATTGAAAGAATTGCAAATTATATTTTGTTCATGAATAATATGAATTGTTTCTCACCAAATGCATGTAGCTCGCAATTTGTCCTTCGAGATTGAAAAGAGCGGTCGCTTTTTCCGTGAAACCAATTTGTCTGGCCAATTCACAAAGACATCGCCTATTGAACGATTTCAAAAATGGCTTCAAAATTAAACAAAGATTTTTATGTAAAGTGGTCCATTTTTACGATAATTGAGAGATTATAAATATTATTTTTAAGTGAAAAAAAGGCAAATTGAAATAAGCAGTAACTCAAATAGAAAATTAAAATGTACAAAAATGTACAAAAAATGCAAATAATAATAAAAAACCAAATTCGAAGCTATAAAAGTATGTCTGCATACGTCAGCATACGTTTTGCAGCAAACAAAAGATAAAGCAAAGAAATGAAATGAAATGAAATGATATGCAAAGCAATGAATATTTTATTAACGCATAAAACTGAGCTATATTTTTATGCAGAATATTTTAAATAACTTGTGAATGATTTTTTCTTTCATTGCAATCCACACAAAACGTATGGTATTGAAGCATTGCAATGTGGTTTTTTTTTTGAAAAGATTATTCACACAAAAGCGTTTTCAAAGCGAAACAGTTATTTTACATGCTATTTGTTTGAACAAAAAATAGAGACCAAACACATATTTTTTTAGCACACGAATTTGGTATGTCTAATACATACCCATGCATAAAGCTATTCAATTGACTTTCAGTGAATTCATACCGATTTGTAACAGGCACTAGATCTTTATCTAACGTTGCCACTGCTGTTACATGACCACAAAATTTTGAATAATGCTCCTGTGTTTTTTGACAACATGTGTTTACTAAAATTGCTAAGCCTGAGCCAAAAATAAATATAAATAAATCATTTGGTTGATAAGTGAACGTATTTAGGGGAGAAAAAAAATCGGATTCATTTGGTATAATAAAAAGATGAATGAAATTGTGACATATTTACCCAATGGTTTTAATGAATCGATGTGCTTTTTCCAACTATGATCATCAAAATCGATCCGAAATGGGCTGACTTGATCATGTGTGAGATCGAGCACTTCGGCAACGGTACCAAGATGTTTATGTGTATCGGTAATTCGATCACTGTTTCGCTTACATACAGTTGCATTTACCTTTTCTGATATTTTTACGGGGCTTTGTTTTGAATTTGATTCAGGCATATTTGTAACCATTTCATTTTTATCAATCTTAATCGATTTCTCATGTGAATCAAATGAACTTTCACTTTCACTTTCTGAACTATGTTCAGAGTTAGCATCACGCAAGATAAACACCTTTTCAGCCGTTGGATTTGGCCACGACAAAATTCCCTTTTTATCGACACAACAAAGTGCTGTAATCGATCCAAGCACTTGAACAACATTCGATGACCGTCCCAGTAACATGCTATAACCTTGCCACAATCGAAGCCAATTAAAAAATATTTCTTTGAATGGAAGTTTTGCCGTTTCACATGCTAAAGTGGGTGTGTCCAAATCTTCTTGAAATGAACGCTGTTGCTCAAGCATTGTTGTCGCTTGTGGTTGGGCCAAATGTGTTTCAAGACGAGCAATGCCCCACAGATTAATGCATATCCACATTGTTGGAAACATCAGTGGAAGAATGGGCAATATAGCACAAACTGGCAATTCAATGAATAAATTTATCCATTTTAGTTGGCCATCATTATGATGAAATATACCGTTGTAATGCAAAACAGCAAATAGCATTGTTACTAGCAAGCACGCAATAACACCCCAATGTTGAATATATTTCGTGATAACCTTGAGAAAATTAAAAGGAAAAAGATTCATTTTCGATTATAAAAGAGAATTAAAAAAAAAGAAGAAAAAAACAACCAAAAATAATGGATTGAGTTCCATGAAATACAGAACAGACATTACCAAATGACGTTGTTCATTGTAAATAGTTGGCGGTCGTTTAGGGGATTTGTCTAGAATTTTCCGTAGATTGTCCAAAAACGGTGTTTTATCGAGTACGCATATCATATCTGGCAATGGAGATCGAACTGTTGGCCTAACAGGCGCATCCAATGGCTAAAAATAGCTTTGTATTATGAATAAATACTGGCCAATATTATAACATTTACCTGCGCCAATCCGTATGTTTCACCTAATTTAAATTTACGTTTTCCCGAAATTTCCGTGCATTCACCGGGAGCTGTTTGTCCGGGCTTGATAACAATGACGTCATTCTTAACAAGCAGCGCCCACGGTAAATTGAGTATTTTTCCATCACGATATGATAACTGAAGTGTAACGCATGGTGACATTGGACTATTTTTATTTGGATAATTATCCGGTATCCAATCTTTGCATAGTTTTTGCGCCAATTTTATTTCATTTATAATCAATCGAACTTTGCGAAAAATTTCGGTACGTCGTAGATAGCATTCGTAAACGACCAATAAAATAGTAAACAATAGGATGACAAGAATGCATATTGATGTGACGTAGTATTTTGTGAATGCCAAACAAATGATTACCACAACTGTTATTAGAATTGAAAACCAACTGAGCGGATTGTCGTATGGTTTTGCAAATGCACTTTTTGCTGTGGTTATCAAACTGTGTCACAGTTCGAATATAGGGAAAAACAAGAAGTATTTTACATTGTTGCTTTGTTGTTATTGTTGTTGTTGGTTTTCTTTGGTAAATTGTAATACAAACCTTTCAGTGTAGAATTTTGTTTCATACGATGTTACTAGCGTTTCAATTTCATCACAGAGTACTTTTAGTGCTTCTTGTGTCGTGTAACCTAAATTCGTATTTCTGCTATCAGTTGCACTTTTCTCACTTTGGAGAGGCTTTTCGTCTTCCGATTCGTCGACCATCGATATCAATTTTTATAATTGTTGTTAAATGGACCGATTTCGTTTTTAGAAATTGCCAAACACTAATGGATTCAAATTGAATCAACCAAAAATCATTAACCAAAAAAAAAAAAAAAAAAACAAAACAAAACACTACAAACTTATTTCTGTGCTCATTATACTGTATTGCGCCTTTTTCTACTGTTGCATAAGTTATTTATATTCGAAATTAACACAATTTTTTTCTTGTTCGCTTATGATTTCTGTCAAATATGATCGTTGTGTCAAGTCAGCTGTTTGTAATACATCTTTTTATTTTAAATTTAAGCACAAATTGATTTGGACTGTTCTATTGCTATTCAAAGGAATACTATTGAATGTTTTGTGATATTTTTTATGTTTCTCATGTGTCGTTCATTCCTTTTTGCACACAATACAAAAATGCACTAATACATCCATCAAACAGTCAAATGAATGTATGTATTTGTACATATTATCAGTAATTCCAGTGGAAGGAATATTTCCAATATGCTTGAACTGTCATTACTTGCATTGGAATCACTAGCGCTCCGTCATCCAATCAAGTCAATAGTGACTGACGTTTTATAAAAACATTTCATTTTTCACAACATTAAACAAAAAGTGAATATTTCATTTATATTATTCGAAAAAAAAAACAGTTTTTCATTCTTATATTAAATCCATACAAAATGACAACTATTGGAAGTGTAAGTTTACCTAATATAAATAATTCATAGTGCAATATACAATATTTTCGATTTGTTGTCGTCATCAAAATTTTTTTACGATATCAATATAATTTAGGCACCGTATGCGAATGATGATACAGTACCATTTGGTGAAGAAGATCAATTGAAATCTGGCGTTTTACCGTAAATGAAATTCATTGAAATTTTTTCAAAAGCAAAGAACAAATTCTATATGCTTGATTTTCATTGCAGTCATCCATATGTAACATTTTTTCATTTATTCTTCCGTGGCATGGCGATTTTTATTTATATGTTTGGTGGATATATTTTTTCTTCATTCATCACAAATTTTGTATTTGTAAGTCTGTTATTATCGGCTGATTTCTGGACAGTAAAAAACATAACTGGTCGTTTGCTTGTTGGACTTCGCTGGTGGAATTATATTGATGATGATGGTCAATCACATTGGGTAAAAATTGAGAGAATATTTATTAAACATATTCAGAGTATATAGAATATATACAAAAATTTTAATAATATTTTTTTTTCAATTTTCTCCTTCTTAGGTGTATGAATCAAAAAAGGTATCTATTGAATAATTCTATTTTATCACTAACCACTGTTTCTACTAATCATTTTTTTTTCCTTCTTTAAACTGTCTATTTATATCTCGTTGGGCTTCTTATTGCATGGCTTATTGTCACGATGCCTGGTGATGTGTTCTCATGTTAAAATGTTTGTTTTTTTTGTATTGAATTCTTCATTCAGCAGGGTCGTGTCAACAGCAAAGAACAGCGCATATTTTGGTTGTCTCTTGTCATATTCCCAATGGTCTGGGGAATGATCTTCCTGTCTTTATTTTTTACTTTAAATTTTAAATGGCTGGTAAGGTTTTTGTCATCAAATAAAATTTCAACGAAAAGAAGAAAAAACATATTTCATCAATTGTAATTTTAGGTTTTGGTACTTATTGCCATTATATTGAATGGAGCCAATTTATATGGTTATATCAAATGTAATTATGGCTCGAATACCAATTTAAATTCGGCTGCAACTGATTTTGTTCGAAAACAAGTATTTCGAAATGCATTTGATTTTATGACGAAACCATCACAACCGTCATCATCATCCAGTGGAATCGTTTAGGAAATTTCAACTAAATTATTCTATGTAATTATGTGTAAATTATTTTGTTGTTTATGATGAAAAAAAAAAAAGATTAAATGCACTTTAGTTTCAAACCATTCCTAGAACTTTAAGTAAACTACGAACGAATTTTTTGAATATTTGGCTATTTTAGAATGATGAATTAAAAAAAAAAAAAAACAAATTTAAGTGAAGTAAAGGTTTTGTTTTCTTTCCTTTCCTCCTAATTTCACAATTTAATTATACAATGATGTTTTTTTATCACTTGCTGTGATGATTCAAATGAGAATTATCTTACGGAATGATCTTATTTGGATGCTGGGCAGAATTGTGATTATTTGCTCCAATATGTTAGCTATGAAGAGAGAAATAATACCGAATCCACAACTAGAAGAATCGGAATTACATCTACCTGAAGGTAATGGTGAAAACATTTTTTTATCCATTAAAGAATATTTGCCATGGCTTCAATGACTCAGTTTAATTTCCTGTGGAACAAAATTTTTTTTCCGAGGCACTTGAATCAATTAAATCCAATAGTGTTTTAGATTTCTTTTTGAGTTCCTTCAAAATATTCAAACATAGCAATTACAATCAGCAAGTTGTTCATTTCTCTAGACCATTTATATTATGAGAATATTTGGAAGTATTGCTAATAACGAAGATTTAAAATCAATAAAATTGCAATGTAAATTATGTGACATAAATCTTGGATATGTTTGACTGGAACACGTATTAGCAAAAATGGCAAAAACAACTACTAAACAGACCCTTGGATATATTTCTTTGCCCTATAACAGAAAACTGTTATTATAAGCTATCAATAAATAGATCATATGATGGACTTCACCAAGATGTTGTTTTAAATCTAATAAAATTTGGTTGAAAGTACATGATTTATACCTGCAAAATAGATTTTCCTTTTGAAAAATCTTTTAGAAGATAATATTTCTTGTCTTTATCTATTTATATCTCTTATTCGACTTCTCTAAAATACTTTATTTAACTTTTTTTGTTCTCTTCCTCTCAATTTTCTTCTCCCTCTATCTTTTTCTCCCTCTTTCCCTTTTTTCTCTTCCTTTCCTTTCAGTCTCTTTCATCTCCCTCCCTCATTCTTCATCCTTATATATTGAATTATTGTAGAGAAGCAACAAACATACACGAAAGAAGCACCTTCTCAAAAAAAATAAGAGGAGAAGAAGCTGATCGCTATCGTTATCAAACTCTTCTTGCCTCTCTTCCTCTATCATTACCTTTTACGAAATTCGATTTTTTTTTTTCTATAATATAAATTCGAAACAACTTTTTTAATTTCTGAAAGATTTCCCACAAATTACTTTCATATTTGTTATGATCCATATTTTCTGTTTATTCGATTTAATGTTCCATTACATCATTTTCGTAAATCACTGAATAGTACATACACCGTTACGGAATGCAAACGACAAATCGTAAATATTTTTGCCGTTTCTGTTGGTATATATTGTTTGATGAAATAGTTAAAAATGAAAATATGAATGAATACCCATGGAAAATCTTAATGTTGAGGCATATATTGGCGATTTGGAAGAAACAATATCAAATAATGAGAAAACTTGGGAAACTATCTATCCCCATAATTTCTGACGATATGTTAGAACATTTTGTTAAAATGTTACCAGAACTTGAACGTTTGAAAAAGATTTCAATTTTAATTTTTAAACTAAATATGAATTTCGAGCAATACAAATCAATTAATATTGATTGCGGGATACATATATTCTAATAAATTAGCCAAATATCATGTTTATACTGACATTAAATATGATAGTGGTGAAATTGCTGTGCCAAATGATGTTTTGAATTCAAATTCAGAATGGTTATACATTGAATCTTTAGGGCAAAAAGATGACTTCAGCAATCACTTCATTTATGAATAACTAATATTGCTATCCAAAAATTGAAATGTACATGCACATTCGTATTCTCTCTGTTTGTCTGCCTTTTCCTGTTTCCCAGTGGCCAAAAATACAGCCGTTGTGTAGCCAAGAAATCGAGTCTTATCGCAATTTTTCAAAAATATTCAAAACCGCGTGAGATATCATTTTTTTTCATATCCAATTTTCTATGAATAGTTGTGAAAAATTGCGATAGGACTCAATTTCTTGGCTACTATCTTTGGCCGTATCTTTAGCCGTATCTTTGGCCACTAGGCTCTGAATAATTATATTTTTATTATTCAGGGCGAGAAACCACGTTAACATTGAGATCTATGGTTCAAGTTTATGAAAATCCACTGAAAATCGTAATTTTTTACCTTTGGTTTTTTATGGTTTAAGGACATTCTCTGGCATAACTTTTCACCAATCCAACCGATCGTATGTATTGTTGTGGCGTCTGATAGCTATTACCTTATAGTTCTCATAGCAACTCGAAGTTCAATTACATCACGCATGCAAATTTTTTTACACCTGTCCATATGACACCGTTGACTCTCCAATTTCAAAAGAACGAACTTTTGAAAAAAATGTTTAAAACCGTGCCTATAACGATATCAACCAAAAGTGGTTTTGAGGTCTCTGTGGTCCGCCCTACCACGCTGTGGCAATAGAATATCTGTTTGTAAGATGTTGTTGACAAGTGATAAGAATAAAATGTTCTTATTACTGTGAACAAGTGAGCATAGAATTTGTTTTTTAATACGTATATGATATCTACAGCGCTTGTTTGATATTATCTAAATCATAATAATATCTAAACGAAATGATATGTAGCAGCTGCATTGTAACTAAAGTCTAATATAGCTAATAAATTTTGTATAGCATTGTGAAATATTTTTGAACATTCTAATGAATGGCATTGACAAATATAATTGTCCAAAAAAAAGTCGAAAACTGTCTACTTTTATGTTAGAGTACAAAAAGAAAACAATTTATGCAAGCAAAAAAAAAAATGACTTTTTGCCATTCAAAATATTTTTTTTTTTTTTTTTTTTTCAAATATTTGTACAATTGATTATATGGACGCTAAGAACTGTGTGTTTTATCAACACAAATTTATAGTGCTAAAATTAAATTCATTGAATTGTTGTAACAGTGATTTATTACCGAAATTTACCATTATGTGAATTAGTAACCACTTAAAAAATGGTTCATCTTTTACAATAATAAAACACTGCCCTTTTTTTGCTTTTTTCGGCAAATGGAATATTTCTTGCCAATGTTAGAAACTATGTTTATGTCTTTATTTCACGTCATAATAATATTTTGAGTACATTTGCGATCAGCACGTTTATTTTTGCTTTCTGACATTCGTTGAATAAATGAAATATGAATATATTACAATGCAAGTCACTTTCATTTATTGAAATTTAACAACAGAATATTAAATTAAGAGTAAAAAGAGTAAAAAAAATCCTCAAAAAAAAACTGTGTTTTATTAGCCTCATGTGTGTCGTTTTTTGTAGTAGTTTTATCTCTATATTCAAAACTGTAACGAAATTGAACAAATATCTTTAATACTACGTATTTTATTTACGTTTTACGATAGTGCAGCAAATTTGAAGATGAGATTACATCTTTGGGCTTCTATTAACGTGACCAACGATTTTAGATAACTCTAATCTGATGAATACTTGGAAAGTTATAGGAAAATTTCAATTTTCTAAATATCATAAAATGTGTATGAGAGCTCTTCTTATGAAATAAAATTTTTTTAGAGCATTAACCACACAGTCGATGATATGGATCAATCAAACTATGAACTATATACAAATGGCTGTTTAAAAAAAAAAAGTATTGTCGAATAAAAGAGAATGAATATTTAAAATGCAAAATAAAAATTTGTGATTTGTTTTTCATCCCACTGCAAAATCTAAAATAAATACACCAAAACGTATTGAACTAGCAAGACAATATTCATAGCGTTCTAGTACTTGTATATATGGTCGTATAAACAGGTCATCAGATATATGAAAAATTTATCACTAAAATGGAGAAAAATATATAAAAGACATCATTTTTAAGCATTTTAATAAAAAAAGGAACATGAAAAAAAAAATAAAAAATAAAAAAAAAATGTTGCTCTAGCAGGGGCTCGAACCCTGGACCACGGCATAACTCACAAGTACTGCACTATAAGTACCGTGCGCTAACCAACTGCGCCACTAGAGCTCTGAACATTTGTAGACTAAAGATGTTAATCAATTTATGCTCGATAAGAAGCTAAATTTTGAACAGATACAGTGTTTAAACCATATATGAATTTTGTATTCTGTCTATATATGAACAATTATGAATGATAAGGATGAAACAGACACATATATACACACTCGTGTTAGATTCATGTTAATGCGAATGAACTATGTTTCATCAAGACAATATAAACACTACAAGATGATTTAGCAGTTTTTCATTTTATGAAATTATTTATCGTGTATAGATAAAAGTTGATTTAATCATATATGAATCAAAATATTTGATAAGGATAAAGCAAGCACATATATGCACTATTGTTATACGAAGTAAAAAAAAATTTAAAAATTTCCAATCGTTCTATTTCATTAATGCACAAATAATAACCAATTTTATTTCGATTTAGTCATACATTTACGAAAAAAAAACGATTATTTCATTCATTAAATTTATTTACAAATCTCCGATATTCTAACACTGTCGATTAATGTTGTTGCTTTAATCGGAACAATGTTGTGTTTAACAACATTAAACGTATTCATTTAAAGATTGTATCACAATGCAATGTGAATGTCGAATTTGACAGATGCAACACAACAATTTAAACATATCACTGTGATAATTCACTGTAAACAAACTTTGCTTGAAAATACGTAAAAATGACTGTTACATTACCGAATATTCTAATAACTGGTAAGAATAAAACCAAGAGAAAAAATAAATTCCATTTTTAATTCTGTATAAAAAAGAAAAAAATATATATTAAAAGGAACACCGGGTGTTGGAAAATCAAGAATTTGTGCTGAAATAGCAAAACAACGTTCGATGAAATGGCAAGATGTATCGAAAATTGCTAAAGATAATGGATTTGTTGAAGAATACGATGAAACATTGGAGTGTCCAATTTTAGATGAAGATAAAGTAAGAGAAATTTCAAATCAAATCAAATTGTCACCGAAATTCGGCTCGACAACACTGTTGACGGTGACCGAATACAAAGTTTTTCTTTTAATTCTGTTTTGTAATAGCTTATGGATTTTTTGGAACCCGAAATGCAAAAAGGTGGAAATATAGTGGAATATCATTCATGTGACTTTTTCCCAGAACGTTGGTTTGATGCTGTATTTGTTATTCAATGCAATAACACAATATTATATGATCGATTGCAAGAACGTGGATACAATTCGAAGAAAATCAAGGAAAATGTTGAATGCGAAATCTTTCAAATGGTTTTAAATGAAGCCAAAGAATCGTATGATGAAGATATTGTAGTATCATTATTGGGCGAAACGGAAGCCAATTTCACAGAAAGCATTAAACAAATCACAGATTTTATTGACAATTATCGAAAATAAATTATCTGACATTGAACATGTATTGCTATTGCGTTTTTTTTTCCTTTTTTTGAAGGTTATGTGTGCATATATTCACGCTACTCTAAGGCTACACATTTATCACAAACACAGACACACATTCGATAACTGTCAATTAAGAGAAGTGTTGCCATCTTAAACGCAAAGACATTTATACACATATAAAAACACATTCATAAACAATCGTATATAAATCTGAAAGTAAGACGGATCACGCGGACACATATTTCATCTGTTGAAACAAAATTACGTACGTATTCATTTGAATATATTTATCATTTGTAGAATATTGTTGAATATAAAATTAAATATCTGCATCAAACGATTGATATTGAAACCGCATCAATGTTCAGCATGTGGAATCGAAGTGGACGGCAAATATTAGTTACAAATATGCAATGAATAATAACAGAGACATTCACTGCCAAAAGAGAGTGTGCGTATAGAGTGTATGAATGCGTGTGTATTTATGTGCTTGCGTTTGTGTGTATGTACAGGTACGGTTGGTATGTATGTGAGTGAATGAATGAATGAATGAATTTATGTGTGTATGTGTGGCTTATTGGTGTGCGTGTTTTTTCTGTTGAATTTCATTCCCAAAGAACTGACATTTCATAATTGTCAAAAAAAACGAATCGTGAACCCAGTGACACAAATAAAAAAAATGGCCAAAATGAAGTTTTTTATTCGATAGTTTTGTTTATTTTTTTCGATGGAATTTCACACAGTTTCTCTCTCCCTATCATTTAACTATATATAAAGAATTTATCAAATGAATCAAGTGTAAAAAAAACAACGACAATGAATTGAATTGGAAACATTTGCGAGCAATAAAAAAATAAGGAAAAAAGATAGAAAGAAAGAAATAGAGTTTCACATGAAACTTGAAACTAGTGTGTAACCTTCTACATCACAAATCGACAAAGCAAGCAAAAGAGAAGGAAGAAAGGAGATAATTCGGTGATAAAGAAAGCAATAGTGTGTGGTGTGCTGTGTATTTATTAAATTCAATGTGTCGAACGTTGTTCATATGGGGCTAAAAAAGCAGAAAAAATTCCTAAAATTTTATTAGCATTCAAACGCTTCGTGGTGATAAGCGTGTTTTTAAAGCTAAAAAAACGCATAGAACGAGAAGAACAAGTGAAAATTGGTAAACGTAACCACGTTCATACACGCACACATAGTCACACCGTTTGTCATCTATATATATACATATAGATATATAGATAAATAGATATATATAATTACTATCTGTATATATATATAAAAGGCAAAAATCAACGTACATTTATCGTATATACGAAAGAAGATGGCTACAGCGAATCCAGGCTTTCAAATTGGATCAGCGTGGTTCCAGCGAAAAATTAATTTACGACCAAAACATCGAGGTGTTCATTTAGTTACCGATGAAATATTACGTCAAATGCCAGAATTGTCACATTTTTCGGTTGGCCTATTTCACATACAAATTTTGCACACATCCGCCAGTTTAGCATTAAACGAAAGTTGGGATCCAGATGTTCGAGACGATATGGAAATGATGCTTAATAAAATTGTACCAGAAAGTGAACATTATCGTCATTCGTGCGAAGGACCTGACGATATGCCAGCACATGTTAAAGCATGCTTTCTTGGTAGTTCATTAAGTATTCCAATTACGGATGGCAAATTAACATTGGGCACATGGCAAGGTATTTGGTTATGTGAACATCGTGATCATGCTGGATCACGTAAATTAGCAATTACGATAACAGGTTGTCCACGTTCAGATTCAGTGCATAGTCCAACATCACCAGTTTCACCAATGCCTTCAACAACTAGTTAGGGCAGGTCTTACTGCCGAAATGCTCGTGCAAATTTGTTAAACTAAATCTAAACTTAAAACATAACAAACAAAGAGAAAAAAAAATTGAACAAAAAAATTCTATGCAAAACAGCCACGATTACATAGCAACAAATAAAATGAAACAAAAATAATAATGAAAAAAAAAAAAAAAAAAAAAAACCAGAGAGACACTTAACATTCACACACACTTACAAATGCACGTTTAATTGTAAATCAATGAATTATTAAGTTGATTCAAAGGAATAAAGGGAGAGTAAAAAAAAAATCGACGGAACGACAACCAATTCAAATAAACTATACATAACAAAACCAAGAAAGGAAAAAAAAAAAATAGTAATAAATATAGGAACTGAACATTTATAAATGTTAAAATAAAAGAGCCAAATTTCAAATTTGCATTAATCAAAGGCTACACGGTACGGCGATTTTGTAAACCAGTCACATAAATATGATCAAATCATTTTGAATTCCGTGTTCGTCCTTTTTTCCGTTTCATTTCTTCTTTTTCATTCTTTTTTAATCGGATCAAATTTCGAAAATCATTGATTGATTGGCACGGCAAAAATAATAATAATAATATTAAATACACAGACACACTGTAGCGCAAATAAATGAATGATTATCGAATAAAAATGGATAAAAACAATTTTATTGTATAAATTCCCCAAAATTTACATAGCCAGATACCGAAATAAATCGAAACGGAACAAAAAATAAATAAAATAACATAAAATAAAAGAGACACACACACACACAACAACAACAACAACAACAACAACAAAGAACAGAACAAACATAGCTCTAATAGTAAATATATAAATGGAATTATTTCGATAAATGTAAATGCATGTTAATGTTCATTTGTATGATACGATAAGTTATTTCACAAATCATCACGTTCACTCACTCACTCTCACGCGCAACACTTCTAAGAATTATTAGATATGCTTTAGTAAATTTGAATACAACTCTATTCAGCGATGCAATCGAGAAAAAGAAGAAAAAAACCACAAACCAAAATCATAGGTAATATTAATTATCAACGTTGAGGTCAAGTGTGTGTTGTTTAGAAAGTAGGAGTGGATGGAGAGGCCAGATATATAGAGGGGTGGGGTTGGATGGTAAGGGAGAGACATTTAGTTGTGACGATGGTGTCACAGAGCCAATCGTTAAAAGTATTTTTTTTTTTCCTTTCGTTTCGTGGTCATCGGGAATACTTAGTTTTTAATCCATTTTCCACGCATTTTGATAATGCATACATACAAACGTAAAATAAATAATCATTCAACTGGTGATATTAGTTTCCGATACAATGAATTGAAATCGATGTGTTGAACGATGTTATCAGGTTTAAATGTCACACATACACTGATCTACTTTACTTGCATTTGAAGACATTAAATGTGTTTTCGTTTCTTTTATAAAAAGCAATTCAGACAAATATTGAATCATCGTTGTAATTTAAAAAAAAAAAAAAAAAACTTATTAATGATATATTTTGAATTGAAAATAAAACGAAGAGTGAAAATAAATTAAGCAGTAAATAATGTATATGAATATACATTTCTTTCCGTTTTTACCATTATTCTTTTCGTTTTATTTAGCAAAACAAATTGACCACATCAGGATAGAAAATATTTTTTTTTATTTTTTTTTTTTTTTTTGGTTTTTAATCAAAAACAAATACATGAAAAGGGATTTTAAGTTGAATTGTTGTAAAAAAAACATGTTGTTTTTTTTTGCCCATGTTTGAGAAATCAAATATCAAAAATCCAATCACACTTGTATCGTGTGTGATTAGATATTCTAATTGTAAATAGCGCGCGCTCATTATCATTACTTACTTTAAGTACTGAATGGTATACCAAAAGAGCTTTATTATTCTAATAAACAGTGAACTCTTCATTTCATGCTTATGAAGATTGAAAGCCCAAAATAAGAAGAACTGTTATCACAACGACAGGAATTTCGTCTCTATTTAATTTCTCGTCAATTGTTCATTTTTATTCACGAGCTCGATTTACTATGTTCTAATTCGATTTTTTTTTTTAAACGAAATTTCATAGAAATTGATGATTTCTTTCCATTTCACTTTCAATTCCAACCAAATTTTTATTTTGATCTGTTTTAATAGAGAAAAAAAAACAAAAGGCCATGGTCTTTTTAACATTCCACATTCTCATTTTTGTACATATTCGCAAAAATGTAAACAATAACAAATAAATAAATAAAAAAATCTCTCCTCTCTTCGTCGTTAAAATCAGTTGTAGTCCATAGTTTTAAAAAAAAAAAATCGTGCTTTCAAATCACAAATTTGTATAGAAACTAATATTTGTATTTAATTTATTTTATTTTTTCGTGTTCAAAAAATCACTCCCCAAATAAAAATGAAACACCACAATTAAATTTTAATTAGCGGAATTAATATATGAAAATGGGAGAGAGATTGTACAATTAATTTATAAAAATTAAGATTTAAAGAAAATTAAAAAAAAAAAAAATAAAAAATAAAATAAAAATAACATGATGGTGTTCTTGTGTTAGATTTAATAAGAGATTTAAATAAATAAATAAAAATAACCAAGTTATTTAATTGAAACTTTAAGTTAAGTGGAACAGCTGCAAATAACAATAACGATACAAAGTATTCGGTTAAGTAGTAATTCACCCAAGCAAAGATAACAAAACAAAAAACAACAACAAAAATCATCATATACTTTAAATGTTAACTAAATCATCAATCCAAAGATTACATTTACAAATAACTGTATAAGACACACACGTAACACAAGATAATAAATATGAAACAGAAAATAAAATAAAACTATTTGAAAAATAGATGAAAAAAATATTTAAAACTATTAAATAAATGATATGCATAGGAAACATAAAATTGCAAAGTGACAACCAGCCCAGAATTAATCTACATATTAGTGCGGCGGATGCAAACAAATTAAAGAAAAAGATAAAAAAAAACAAACAAACAAAGAAACAATTTATTATATATATAAAATAATTAGATAAATCACTCAAAGAAATCACACTCACTTGACAACAAAACAAAAAAAAGAAAAAAATAAATAAATAAATTCAAAAAAAAAAAAATAAAATAAATAAATGACAAAATACTTCTCATTAGAATTAACAATTCTAGCAAACAACCAAATGAAATCAATACTGTTATTTTTTTTCATGAGAATGTCAATGAATGACTATTTTAAATTGAATACACCAAGCTTGAACATGTGCATTGATTTTGACTTTAGTTATGTGAGTGATGATGGAAATCAAAATGTATATTTTTTTCGTACCGCATATGAGAGAAAGAGATATAAAAATTACAAAATAAAAAATGAAAAATAAAAAAGAAAATAAAAAATAAAAACAATACACAAAATGTAGTGAATATCAAATGGATATAGTTTTTTGTGAGAAAATGAGAAAGAGAAAGAGAGAGAGAGAGAGAAAAAAAATAAATCGAACAATAATGTAGTCAAGTACTCGAACAACACACATTCTATCACATTTGCCTTTTAACAATATACTTTTCGTTCGTCATTTTTATTATCTCCTTTATTTTCGAGAATCTTTCGAGTCATTTTTGTGCAGTCAATGATTTTGTTGTGTTTCATTTTTTTCTACTCGATTTCTGTAGCAAATGAGAGAAATGAGAATTATAAAAAAAAAAAAAAATGAAAACAATGAAAATAATGAAACCAAAAAAAAAAATCTAATATTTTATTTAAACTGAAACGAAATGTAATGAAATATGAGAGAGAAATAAGTAACAATCAAATTGATTAAAACAAAACAAATTGACGAATATATCATTTAGATCTTATTTTGCAATTTTTTTTCGATTTATTTTTAAATAATGTAAAATTGTGACAACAATTAAGTTCATAACAATTTTAGAATGAATTAAATTAAATAAAATATCTTAATAAAATTTACAGATGACTTTTTATTGCTCTTTATTTCATTATTTAACGGGTACATCTTTTTTTTATGTTTGATAAAAAATATTTTCGACAAAATTGAAAGAAAAAAAAATTAAAATGAAACATATTTCTATTGATTTCAGGTGGTGTGAATGATTCGGTGGAATCGTTTAGTCAATATGGCTGTTGCTTACATACGACGACCTAGAGATTCAGCTACTTTTGAATTACTTTTCCATTATAAAAATCGTGATATTGGTGTTGATCGTGTTTTTAACTTTATGCGAAATAATAACGAAACCATTTTTGCGACAATTAACCGAATTAAAACCAATTTAGAAAATGAATACAAGAAGAAATCAAAGAAAAATAAAAAATCAAAGGAAGTCACAGTCAATAGTAATGAATTATCCAATCAAAAGCCCATTGAAATTGATTTTTTAATGGAAAAAAGTGAATCAACAACATGGATGGATCTTTTTGGTAAATTTTAAACTAATTTGAAAAACAAAAGTGATTCAACATAAAATATTCTCTGTATTTTCAGTTAATGTAGACAATCATGATTTTAAAGAATCGAAATTGAAAGTGTGCGATGAGGAATTTTCGATTGCATACAATTATCCATATGTGAGTGAACTGGAATTACCACCAGTTATCCTGGTTGGATTCGATTGTTATCCAGCTAAATTTCAGGTGGAATTCACTGAACGAGAAAAATGTTCATTTGAGTGGTTTAAAAGTATTCCAAGTGAAACAGACATTGTTTGGGAAAAATGTGAAAATGAAGAATTTTTCTATCATGTGCAACCAGACGATTTAAATCATAAATTAAAGGTGAGCGAATTATAAAATAAAATGAAAATTATCAAATCATAATGAATTGATTATTTTTCAGTTTGTTTGTACACCAAAATGCGATAAAAAAATTGGACCAAAAGTTGAAATTATATCAAAGGGTGTGGTTGAGGCAGGACCTGGTTGCAATGCATTCGAAAATAAACAAAAATTTACACCAACGCGATTGCCAAATTCTCAATTCCGTGTTGTTTCATACAATTTATTGGCTGATTGTTATGCAGATAGTGATTTTTCGCGCACAGAACTATTTCCGTATTGTCCACCGTATGCATTAGCTATTGATTATCGAAAACAATTATTTATCCGTGAAATTCTTGGCTATCATGCAGATATTTGCTGTCTGCAAGAAGTTGATTCAAAGATCTTTGAATTGGATTTAAAATTGTGTTTGGGAAACGATGGCATGGAGGGTATTTTACAAAGAAAAAAAGAAAAACCTGAAGGAGTGGCTACATTTTATCATCGTGATAAATTCACTTTGATACAAAGCTATGGTTTTAATTTAAGCGAAAATATGGCCACACAACCATATTTCAAAGAATTGTACGATCAAATTAAGTCCAATGAGAAATTGTGCGAAAGAATACTATCATTGTCAACTGCTCTTCAGGTCAACGTCTTAAAATCAAAAGCAAATGGTGCTTATTTGGTTGTTGCAAATACTCATCTTTATTTTCATCCAGACGCTGATCACATTCGCTTGTTGCAAATTGGTTTTTTCATGTTGTATGTCAAACATATTTATGAGAGCACAATGGCTGAATTGAATTTGATTCAACAACAAATTTCAATTATATTTTGTGGAGACTTCAATAGTGTACCAGAATGCGGAATTTATAAATTAATGACCGAAAAATTTGTTCCCAGCGATTTCATTGATTTTCAAAGCAGTAAGTTCCACGACATTGAATGACTCATTCCATTGTGTTGTTTTTGAAATTAACATAATTTTTGTTATTCAACAGATGCCGAAGAAGCAGTTGCTGATGTTTCATTGCAACAACCATTTGATATTAAATCAGCCTATAATAATCCAAAGTATACCAATTTCACTGTTGAATTTGCAGCTTGTTTAGATTATATATTCTATCAAACAAATAACTTGAATGTCCTACAGGTATTACTTAATCGACTACTATACAATTAATATGATTTGATTTGATTGAATTGAAATAATTAAAATTGATTATAATAATTCATTTTCTGATGAAATTACATTTTTCAATTACAGGCCGTTCCACTGCCAAGTGAAGAAGAATTAAAGGCATTAACAGCGATACCCTCAATTCTCTATCCATCTGATCATATTTCTCTGGTTGCCGATTTTGGATGGACCAATCAAGAAGATAGCAAATAAATACTAATTTCATGTCGGAGATTTGGGGTTTATCAAAAATACTAAAATATTATCCGTTATTGAAACTTAGTAAAAAAAAACATGTAATCATTTTATTCATTGAAACAAACGGAAGTTAGACAAAAATAATTAAAACGAAATAAAGTCAAATTTAGTAGTTTCATGATAATTTAAATTCATTTGCGATTTATTTAAATTTCACAAGAAAAAATTTCGTTTGTATTTTTTTTTTCTTTCATATAGCGTACAAGCGAACGATCAAAGTAGCTAATCGTTGTGCTTCGTCTAGACTAGTTGTTTGGACCATCTGTACATGAAATCATAAATTTATCTTCTTTATGTGATCATACTATTTAAAGGTAAATGCTTACCCATTTCAGCGGAATAAATATTTTAAATGACTATCAGCGATGTAATTTCCATCAACTGAAACAATGGCAAATTCATACGTTTGCTTTGGATCTAAACCATGGATTATTTCGTAATCTTCTTCGAGTACATGTGGAGTAGTTTCCCATTTAGGTTCACCCTTTATGCGATACTTTGTATAGAAATGCGTTCATGGGCGACCATTGACATTTGGAAACCATTGCATTTGAATACTTGCAAAATTATTATCTGTTGGCAGTCTCATCTAAAATCTGGACTATCTTGTTAAAAGATTTCGCCGGGCAACGTTCTTTATTCAACGACTAAAAGTTGATTTGAAGAAAAAGAAGCAAAAAAAATAATAGAAGTTGGCTGAAGCTTTTTCGTATATTGTTGGACAATCTAAAGCTTTAAAGCTATAATAACAATTGTTATTTTAATTGAAATCAATTTTCAGTATTTAATTTTATTGCGATTGCTTGAAAATTTAAATTTCCTTCTCTGACAATTATTATGCATATTCATAATCATGAAAAAAATGTTGTTGTTTTCGTTCCAAAATAACTTCATTTGAAAATATTCATTTGAGGGCCGTACAACGAAAACGAAAACAACATCAGAATGAATTTTAATTAAATGCGTTTCATACATAGGTGTATACTGACTTTTTTTGTTTTTGTAGCGCTTTCGATAAATTGTTGTTTTTATATGATTTGAAAAAAAAATGTTGATGAAAATCAAATGCTTTAATATGACAACTTAGATTCTGAAATAATTACATGAAAGTACATTCATCATAACTATCCTTCCTATAAATTGTCATAGAATTTGTTCTTTGATCTGAACAAAAAATGTCCATTTTATAAACAAGTCGCCAAAATAATTCGGTCATAGTATTTTTTTTTTTTTATGATAATATTGCATTATTGACTCATCCTCTGCATATTATTTTCCATTTTCATAGAGAAAAATATTTGTTTTCGTCATTTCAAATGATTCAAATGCTTCATGCGAACAACTTTTTCATTTCAAGGTCATAAATCGAAAACAATATCACACAATGAATTGTAATGAGATGAGTGTTCTGAGTCAGAACATCTGACTATTGTGACAACATTGTCAAGTATAATATTTTGATGGAAACTAACGTTCTGAATGTAATACGGACTTCGAAGTAAACTGAGCAGAGCCGAAACGATCGAAAGCGTTATGATGCAAAATGTGGAGAGATTCTTTCAATGTGTCACTTGAAAATACATACATATTAAGAACAGCAAGCCATTAATTGTTATAAAAAGCGGGAAAATGACTTAAGGCTTATTTATGTTAAGTGTAACCACAACATTAGAGATCATCATATTTATTAAATTGATTGAAATCAATCAATTCCTATTTTCACTTGCTAAATAGTGCTTTGGAAAAACAATCTCTGGTTTACAAAAGCCAATTTTAAGCACATTGCAATGTGAGTTCGGATGCGCCCCTGTTCATTAAACACTCAATGTCACAATGCAAAAGACCCTGAATGAAATTTATTCTACCAGAGCACCTGCCGTATAAATTTGAGCATATACAATTTAGAAATATTTTCGAAATTCATCTTTTTGAGTTATTTGTCATTCAAGTGACATTTTCAAATATTTAAGATAACATTTGCGTTTGAAAAATTAAAAAAAATTCATTCGAAAATTACTGTATATATATATGATGAAAAGTACAAAATTGTACATTTGGTTTCCGAAAATTTTTGTATAGGCAATCATTCAAAACCGTTAAAATTTAAAAAAGAAAAGAAAAAAACATTTGAACTTCGCTTAGTTACAATGAAAATTATATACCAAGCAATTTTATTATTTTCCATTTTAACATTTGGCGTAAGTTAAGTAAATTATTTTTTTATTTTATTTTGACACTTCAAATATGAACTTTTATAGATGGCATATATATTTTTTTCATTTTTATCATTTTACGTTTTTTATCGAAAGTAATTCAAGTCTTCATGATTTTTTTAAATGTTTAAAATTGAAATTTATTTTAATTGATTTTGTCTCTTGGGAATTCTTTGGATTAAGTTATTATTTTTCATTTTTTGTCAAATTAGATAAGTGATCAATGTGAAGCGAATATGATAAGTAAATTTAAATTTGTATAAATTGTTGAATTATTTTTTTTTTTTTAATATAATATGTTACTAATAAATCATTTTTTGACTTTCAGAACAAATTAAGAAAATGAGTAAAAATCTACGCCGACATATTGGTAATAATACGATTATTAAATTTACTATTGGTCACTTTTAAGCTAAATTTTTTGTTGGTATTTTTCACTCTCGGCCCATCAATTATGTGTTAATTAAATTTTGAAAACTCTCCAACGAAATTTCATTGAATATCAATATTAAGACAAAAATATGAATTCGTATTTTACTCTCTGTGTTTTATGATTTGGTTCAAACGTTGAGAGTTTTATTTCCATTTCAATGATGGAAAAAACGTTCAACAATGGAAAAAACGATCAACGATTGAACCAAACCGTTGAACGAATCGATCGGTTCAACGATTTTCAAATCGTTACGATGTCACTGCAACGATTGATTTCGACGATTTTAATTGTCATTTTGTTTGAAAAGAAAAAAGTTTATTTGAGTGTTTTTAAGTTGGGAAATCATTTTGAAAATTTTGTCTAATTCATTCCTAACACATATTTAGGTGAATTTTTATGTATTTTTCATTAAGTTTGATACTTTAATCCATATGAATTGGGACATATGTCATTTTATTCTTTTATTCTAGTTAATATTCCTCCTTCATATCCAGACGCTAGACGTGAAAATGTCGTAGAAAATGTCCATGGAAAATTTATAGCCGATCCATATCGTTGGCTGGAAAATCTTGAATCCAACGAAACAAAGCAATTTATTGAGGCACAAAATAATGCATCAAAAATAATTTTAAACAATGCAAAGCATGCCACTATCACACAAAAATTATTTGATATGGGGAAACGTGACTCGATTGATATACCAGAACGTCATGGAAACTATTACTTTGAATTGGGAAATCAACTAATTAAAACAGATCCATTGACCGATGAAAAAACTGTAGTCGTGGATCCAAGCATACTATCAAGCCATAATGATGTTGAATTACATTATCAATTTTGGGCATCCAATGATGGAAATTTACTTGCATATGGATTTTATTCGAATGAATCTGATTATTTTGAAATGAAAATTTATAATGTTGAAAGTAACACCGATTATCCTGATATCTTGAAGGGATTACAAAACGTACAAGTTGCATGGACTCATGACAATCAAGGATTTTTTTATAATGTAAGTAATACGATTTTCTATTAAATAAATCAACAATTAAAATTTTCTTATTTCTTAGCATTATGATCGAGATAATTTTGGAACCGATAGAAATGAAAATCAAAAATTATATTATCATCGCATTGGCCAACCTCAAGAACAAGATGTACTTGTTGTTGATTTTCCTGAACATCCACAATGGCTCATGTATTAATTATTGGTTTTTGTGTATTTTTCTCTTTTTTTTTCGATTTCACTTCTGTGATTTATAGTTCATCCATTATAATTTATAAAAAATATAGTTATCCATATATGAGTTCATGTGGCACATATTTAATAGTAATGGCAGGCATTGAATATCAACTTTTATATATGGCTGACTTGACTGGTAATAAAATCAATGGACGAATAACGTTAACACCAATCTTCACGGAATATGCAGCAGAATTTTATGTAAATACTAATTTCATTTTCTCATTAATTTCAAAAAAAAAGGAGATTTTCATTTTATTTTTGGTGTTTCAGTATATAGCGAATGTAGGTTCTAAAGCAATATTCCAAACAAACAGGAATGCACCAAAAAATCGTATTGTTACAATTGATTTTAAAAACCATACAGAAAAAAATTGGCATGTGCTGGTTGAAGTATGTTTTGTTTACATTAATAAAATACGCTCTTATGGAATAAAATCAATGTGTCTTCTCATAGGAGGACAAAAACAGACTACTAAAGTGGACCGAACATGTCGATAATGACAAACTTATCCTGTTATACACAGACAGCTTTAAGGTATAGATTCAACTGCATATTATTGATTTAAAGCAAAATGAATAATTGATCTTTTTATATACATTTTTCAGGACACATTAGAATTGCATAGTTTAGCAAATGGACAACTGCTTCACAGAATTCCCAATGAATATGGTAATATTGAATTTTTCAAGGGACATCGAAATCATTCCGAATTATATTACAAATTCAATTCATTCGAAACACCTGGAACTCTTTATAAGTATAATTGTTCAGCACCTAACGAGACACCAATCATTAAATCTCAATCGAAATGGAATACGGGATGTTGTAACAGAGAAGACTATAAATTTGAATTAATTTCTTATCCAAGCCGTGATGGTACAATGATTCCAATGTTGATCATTCAAAGAGAGAATGAATAAAACTGAATCTAAAAAGCCGAAACCAACATTACTGCATGCATATGGTGGATTCAACACTCCAATGAGTTTATCGTTCAATTCAGCATTTTTGTTTTTTGTTAAAGAATTCGATGGAATTTTGGCTCTAGCTTCGATACGTGGTGGTGGTGAATTCGGTGCGGATTGGTATAATGCTGGACGATTGCAAAACAAGCAAAATAGCTTTGATGATTTTCAAGCAGCTGCTTCATATTTAATTGAAAATCAATATACAATCAATAAGAAACTTGGCATTTATGGTTTTTCAAATGGTGGATTACTCATTGGAGCCTGCATCAATCAACGGCCAGATCTTTTCGGTTCTGCTGTGGCACAAGCTGGTCCAATGGATATGATTCGTTTTCATAAATTTACGTCTGGATCCACATGGACTACTGAATACGGAGATCCAGATAAGAGAACCGACTTTAAATATCTTTACAAATATTCACCTTTGCACAACATTCACTCGCCAAATAGCAGCGAAAATCAATACCCATCAACATTAATTCTTACAGGCGCTAGTGATCAGAGAGTGGTTCCTTTACATTCGTATAAATTTACTGCTGAATTACAACATGCGGTTAAAGACAATTTATTTCAAAGAAATCCTATTTTGTTGAAAGCTTATAGTAATGAAGGGCACGGAATAGAAGGAACTACTTTTGTGAAAGCCGATATCCTGACATTTTTGTATGTCACGCTTAGAATTGATACTTATTGATTTTTGATTTAATGAAAAAAAAATATGTCGAAAAACTCAATAAAACAATCACAATTTGAACGGTTTGAAGCACTCAAACCGAATTCAACGGTTAAGCACTCAAAATTTGCACAATGTTCATATTTTTCAACAATATTTCTAACTTTTAAGGAATCTCAAACGTTTGTTGATTTGTGGTAATATATATGTAGCAAAGTAATTTTTCGATTTTTCATTGAATTTTATTGAATGTTTCATATTGTGTGCATAAGAAATTAAGAGATAAAATCAAATCAACAAGTTTCATTGTTGGATTGAAAAAACAAAAAAGCACCAAAGTGATCATGCAATTTCATTTGAGTGGATTCTCTCTTAGCGTCTTCTCCGATTTTGGTTCTGATTTTGGTTCTGATTTTGGTTCTGATTTTGGTTCTGATTTTGATTTGCCAGCTGATTAAGGGCATTTTGTAAAGCATTCGGATTGACATTTCTGTAGATAGAACAATGAATTCAATTATTAAAAATATACAAATTATTTAATATTTATCTTAACATACCCCAAGGCTGTTGATAATTGTCCTCTGTTCATTAGAATTGAAATAAATAGTTTGAAAAAAATTGACAACACAATCAAATTATATTATCTACAAAGAACTTACACCCGATTCTGAAAATGTTGCACCACTCTGGTTACATAATTCAGGTCGCTAAATTTTTCCATAAAAAGAGAATTTAAGAATAATTTAATTTGTTATACAGAGCGAGATCTATAGCTCTAGCTATTTTTGCCCGAAACGAGTATCAAAACAATAACAATAACTAATTATCAAATGAAAGACGAAAGGCACTGCCATACAAAAGAATTTCTGTTCAATCACCAAAAGAAACATTTAATTAAATACTCACTCTACGGAAACTGTTGTGGGATTAGTGCGTCTGAAAAATGTGTAATTTCAATTTATTTGGTTATTAGTTTGTACGAAAAACGAAAGTGATGCAATTCAAATATGTGTATATTATAATACATACACTGATTGTAATATAGCATTCAATCTTTCTTGATTAACCTCATCTGAATTGATTAATCTTTGTATATCAGCCCGATTCCGTGATGAACTGCTTTGAAAATTAAAATAAAACACAATCTTATTTGAAACAAATCTTAAATTCATTCATAAATTGAATGATCTATGAAACTTGAAATACTGACCCTGATGCAGCCAACAACAACAACAACAACAACAACAAACATTTAAAGACCATTAATGCCTTTCAGCGTCTGGTCTGTTTGGTAATGGCTGCCCCTTCACAATTCTTCTCCAACATACTCTTTCGAAAGCTAGGTCTAGAGTTTCCCTATTCCAGTCATACCCTCTTTCATTCAAATCATTTTTTACCGAATCCAAATATCGTCTTCGCGGTCTACCTCTACCTCTCGGTGCATTCACTTCAGCATTCAAAATTAACTTTGGCAAACGATACTCATTCATACGCTGTACATGACCAAACCATCTCAACCTAGACTTTCTTGCTATCTCTTCGACCGAATCCACATTCAAATCCTCACGTATTTGCTCATTCCGAATTCTCTTCTCCCATTGATCCCTACGCGACACACCCGAAATCGTACGCAGAACTTTCATATCAGCCACTTCCAAACCATGAATTAAATTATTTGAATCGACCCAGCTCTCGCTGCCATACGTGATAGTTGGTCTGAAGATTGACCCATGAATCATCAACTTCGTCTCCTTACTCAACTCTCTTTTATTGAAAACATGAGACCTAAGCTGTGCAACCACTTTATTACCATTTATTCTAGGATGTTCAAATTCCCTATCCAGCTTGCCGTCTTCAGAAAAAATGCATCCCAGATATTTGAAATGAGACACCTGCTCAAGCACACCTCCATTCAACATACAATTTACTTGTTTCCTATCTTTCCCTATATGCATAACCTGTGTCTTTGAGCTGCTAATGGTCATTCCATAGTTCGTACAAGCCGCTTCTAAATCGCTAATGCTATTTTGTAGCTCTTGTTCTGAGCCACCAAACAATACTAGGTCATCCGCATATGCAAGAGCAGAAATAATGCTTCCTCCCACTACTACGTTACCCCTCAGCTTTGCTGACTTGATCAATTTATCCATATAAATAATAAATAAGAGCGGAGAAATTGTACAGCCCTGCCGAAGATCATTTCGCACTTCAAACCATTCGCTCAATTCACCATCCACTCTCACAGCTGCTTCACAATATCTATACAAACTCTTAATTGCACTCAACAGGGACCCTTTCACACCATATTCACCCAACACCGACCAGAGCTTATCTCTAGGTATGCAATCATACGCCTTTTGCAAATCAACAAAACATACATACATATCCTTGTTTCTCTCATGGAACTTCTCTATTAGTTGTCTCATGCAAAAAATTTGATCTTGACATCCGCGCATCGGTCTGAAGCCCGATTGGTTTTCATCCAAGAGCGATTCGACAATAGCTCTGGTTCGTTTTTCTAAAATTGCACTATACACTTTTCCGACAACGCTCAATAAAGAAATTCCACGGTAGTTGTTGCAATCCTTATTACTTCCTTTCTTATGGAGAGGCGAGATAACAGCACCACCCCATTCTTTCGGCACAACTGATGAATCCCACGCTAGATTGAACAACCGATGGAACCATCGAATCCCTACTGAACCACTGCAAATTAAATATTCATTCCTAATCTCATCCACTCCTGCTGCTTTGCCCCAACTCAGTTTTCTAACCGCCAACTCTATCTCTCCCATGCTTATTTCCTCCTCTTCGACCTCATTCACACTTTCATTTGCGCTGACATTCAGATCTGTTCTATTATCAATGTTCAACAGTTCCTCAAAATATTCTCTCCAACGTTTCAATACATTCTTTCTGCCAATCACTAACTCCCCTGCTTTATCTAATACTGCTCCTAGAGCTTGTTTCTTACCGCCATTTCGGATATTTTTGACCTTCGACCAGAACACCTTATTCCTCTGCTGCCCTGCTTCCTCTAAATGAAGTGAATCGTACGTTCATCTAGATGCCATCTCAGCGATGAGTAATATCTCAGCGATATTTCATTGTTTGAAATTCCAGGACTAGTTAGTTGCAAATTCCAACTTTTAGTAATGACTAACATTTTAGGTTTTCCATATTTCTGTTTTATATTAGGAATTCCTTCCCTAATTGCAAATTTCATTCACTTATGTCTTTGAAATATCATGTTAGTCAGTAAAATGTTTTGTGGCTTGAAATTGAAACAAAACTTTCGTTCAACGAAACTCTTCTATTTGGAATTATTTTTACTAGTACTTTATTAGGAGATTATAAAAGGAAACGAGATATAGCGGGGTTATAGAGAGCTCCATAATAATAGCTATTAATCGAATTTCACTCCAAAGTCTAATATTTCTATTTTTATCCTTCCAATTTCTTATAAATTCCATCTTTTAATAATGATCCGCAGATGCTGATAATAATAGAAATAGAAATATGAATTAAGAAAAATGAACGACTCAATATTTTTACATGTCGTTTCACCACGTGCGCATAATTTGATTATGAATAGAATTTTCAGTCTATATTTAGAAAAATTGAAGATATACGAAGCCAACTTATTCATTCTAATAAATCGATTAGTTTTGAACCAGTGCGTGTTTCAAAGTAGAGTTGTCAACGAACGCAAACATTGTTTGTTCGATAGGAAATAACAAAAAACGAACGTTCGTTCGATTGTTCGATAATTGTCTAAAGACGATCGAACACGAAAAAACTAAAAAAAGTGTGCTTTCTGGGATAAAATAATTTTCGTATTTGTTCGTTTTTAAAAAATTATCGAACTATCGAACGAATGCAAAGTATTTAATTTCTTAATTATTATTGAAATTCCAGTCTGTTGTCTCTAAGCTCTTGTTCCTATATTAATCGAAAATGTATTTTAATTTAAGACAGTAAGTTGATATTGCTTAATTAGTACACCATTTGAAAATGGAAATAACAAAAGAGGAATACTATTTTTGGATTAAATTAGAATGTGAATTGAAACAAAAAGTTACCAATCATCTGAAAAATATTTTCCAGTAATTTTATAATTTTTATATTGTCGAGTTTTTATATATAGTTTTTCTTTAACACTTTATTATGTGCTTGATTTTTAGCTGTACAGGCTTCCGGAACGCCATCACTTTTAAAAATATTACTGAAACTGATATCGATAGAATTCAAGAATATGTCAAAACAAAAATGTTACAGCAAGTGTCATCAAATGGAGAACTTACAAAAGAACAAAAAATTCAATTTTTCGGCGCATTTGCTGACAATCCCAATGAATTTGAATTTATGTTGGGGGAAAGGATATTAATTATGGCGATTGCAAAACATGTCAAGAATGTAGTTGATGAGGGCGGTGAAAATCAAAATCTAAGAAATTATCAAATCGGTCACGATAAAATACAATTTAAATGGGAAAATGTTATGAAAATTCCAGAAGGAACATTTTTTGGGAGCAATTTGCATATTTCACATGCGAAAAGATTTACTCGATCGACACCATTAGATGTGGACAATTTGAAAAATCAGTTATACGTTAAATCGAAAAAACTCTTCAATGTAAATCAAAACCTTGGTTCGAATATTCTAACCAAAGACATGGTTCAAGTAAATATAAATGAAAATATTATTACTGGTACCGTTCAATGCGCCATTTGTAGCAAGAGAAAATGTTTAGCTGTACATTTTGCGTCAACATTTTGGGTAATTTCCAATGTAAAAAAGCACATAATTAATATCCATTCAAAAAGGTCCAAACAATTCCACCCACTCGAAGAAAAATACAATGTTAACCAGAATATTTCCATCGTTCAAGATCCTATGCCATCAATGTGTTCGTACTACGAAGAATTATTGTTTACACAGCTGACAGTACAGTTACAGAAGATGAATAAAATTGTGCGTATTAATGCGGAATTGGTTGAAACAATTCCATTTAATTTAAATGAATGTGTTTCCGCTAAAATGGATGTGTGCAGAGTTAAAGGAGACGGATCATGTTTATTTTACTCCATTATTCATCAGTTGCAATATCACAAAATCGATTCAAATGAAGCATTATCGTCTGCAGCAGTGCTACGACGAAATGTAATTCAGCACATTGAAAACAATTATATGGATTTCGAGCATGAGCTTCGTGGGCGTTTTTATGAATGTTTAGATAGCCAGAATTGTGACAAATCATTTTTGAAAAATTGTGATTTGTCGCTCGAATGTAAACAATTTTTAAAATCTGTTTTATCACAGTCTACTTGTCGTGGCGGTAGTGAGACATTAAAAGCCATATCTAGAATGTATCATGTCAACATTGTTGTTTTCAATGAAGGAGGAATGTACAATTTTGGATCATCCGAGGGATTCAACCCGAACTATAGTAAATGCATAATAATTGCATTTCGAAGCACCAAAACGAAACAAATATCACACAATATTGATCGTGATCATTACGACAGCATTTGTCACATCGACATGAATGTTGCTTCAGAATGTTCAACACTATTAATTCAATCGCAAATGAATAGATTATACAAAAAACAAAACGAATCTCAAATAAATTTAATATAACTTTAAAGCAATAATCAGATTTTTCATTCATGTATATACATTCCATTGAAAAATAATTTCCAAATAATTGGATTCACACCAAATTATAATAGGAGACGATCAATACTTTACCAGATTCCATAAGTGCTTCGTAATGAGATCTTATTTCATTGAAAAAAAATTATTCTAGTATTGCTTTGTTTTAATTGATAAAAGTACGCTAACTTAATATGTCAAAAAACGGTTGTTTTGTTCTTTCTCTCTTTCGCAAAATAACAAACATGACGAAAAAGCAGTAATAAGGAGTCGAAAAGTCTAACATGAGTTGAACTCAATGAGTTCTTTAGTTTTGTGTGGCGTTTACAATATTTCGCAATATTATTATTTAAATGTGTGAAGGCGTATGATATTTGTTGATTTTATTCATTTAATTGTATTCCGTTTGAAGAGAGTGTGGGAGTTAAAACGGAAAAGATATGGAATTTGTTTAGGAATTTATTGAAGGGATAAATATAGAAATATTAGACTTTGTAGTGAAATTCGACTAATAGCTATTATTATGGAGCTCTCTATTACCCCGCTATATCTCGTTTCCGAATAAAGTACTAATGCAAATGATTCCAAATAAAAGAGTTTCGTTGAACGAAAGTTTTGTTTCAATTTCAAGCCACAAAACATTTTACTGACTAACATGATATTTCAAAGACATAAGTGAATGAAATTTGTAATTAGGGAAGGAATTCCTAATATAAAACAGAAATATGGAAAACCTAAAATGTTAGTCATTACTAAAAGTTGGAATTTGCAATTAACTAGTCCTGTCAATTTGACGCAATCGAAATATTGTTTCAAAATTGGTATAAATATGAGACCATGAACAGACCAAATTCAATTCAATTGGAAGAATAAACTGAAGAAACGTTCTCGAATAAAGCAAAATGAAAGTTTTCCGACAAATTTTGGCAGTAGCTTTAGTGATTTTTGTGGTTGTCACATTGTGAGTATCAGAAAGATCTTCTAACGATATTTGAACATTTATTAACAATATATGAATTTGTATTTTTACAGATCGGCTGCATCAGGGTCAGTATTTAAAGTTTCATAGATCATTCAATTTATGAATGAATTTAAGATTTGTTTCAAAAAGGATTGTGTTTTATTTTAATTTTCAAAGCAGTTCATCACGTAATCGGGCCGATATACAAAGATTAATCAATTCAGATGAGGTTAATCAAGAAAGTTTGAATGCTATTTTACAATCAGGGTATGTATTATCATATATACATATTTGAATTGCATCACTTTCGTTTTTCGTACAAGCTAATAACCAAATAAATTGAAATTACACATTTTTCAGACGCACTAATCCCACAACAGTTTCCGTAGAGTGAGTATTTAATTAAATGTTTCTTTTGGTGATTGAACAGAAATTCTGTTGCATGGCAATGCCTTTCGTCTTTCATTTGTTAATTAATTATTGTTATTGTTTTGATACTCGTTTCGGGCAAAAATAGTTAGAACCATAGATCTCGCTCTGTATAACAAATTAAATTATTCTTAAATTCTCTTTTTTCGGAAAAATTTAGCGACCTGAATTATGTAACCACAGTGGTGCAACATTTTCAGAATCGGGTGTAAGTTCTTTGTAGATAATATAATTTGATTGTGTTGTCAATTTTTTTCAAATTATTTATTTCAATTCTAATGAACAGAGGACAATTATCAACAGCCTTGGGGTATGTTAAGATAAATATTAAATAATTTGTATATTTTTAATAATTGAATTCATTGTTCTATCTACAGAAATGTCAATCCGAATGATTTACAAAATACCCTTAATCAGCTGGCAAATCAAAATCAGAACCAAAATCAGAACCAAAATGGGAGAAGACGCTAAGAGAGAAATCCACTCAAATGAAATTGCATGATCACTTTGGTGCTTTTTTGTTTTTTCAATTCAACAATGAAACTTGTTAATTTGATTTTGAATCAATCTATGAACGCGAGGAGCTGGACCCAGAGGAAGTTGTAAATTGTTTTAACATCAACAATATATTCAACTTCATTAAGAGGTCGGGTAGATTCCCCTCATTGGGCGACGATTTACCTCGTCTTACCCAAAATAGACAGATGTCGGGTAATATGGCTATTGATGTCATAAGCACTCGGCAACCACCTGTCACACAATAAAACTGGAAAACATGTTTGTTCTATGGAGTTTCGGGCTGTCACTCTCTCTCCTCAAACAAATGGGAAGTTTTGTAAAAGGTCTACTGACCTACGCAGCAGGCGAAAGTAACTTTGTTACTTTTGTCATCCCAAATAAATCCATACATCCAATAATTTGATTTTATCTCTTAATTTCTTCTGCACATAATATGAAGCATTCAATAAAATTCAATGAAAAATCGAAAAATTACTTTGCTCCATATACTATTACCACAATTTTAAGTGTCAAAAATTTCAGGATATCGGCTTTAACAACAGACTTTCCTTCGTGTCCAGCTGTAATTATAAAGCATAAAGCACAAATATAATAATAATAAAATTTTCTTACATCAAATCTATTGAGTAGATCGAGAGGAGAGTATGTTCATCCGACTTTATAGCAAAAAAGCAGAGTAAGTAATTGTAACACTAAAAATGGTTAAAAGAGAGTACGGATTTTATGATTTTGCATTGTATTTAATATTTAAGTGAACATGCTCTCCTCTTTAGTATAACCGAATTGTAATTTCCATACTCTCCTTTTCCAAAATTATTTTGAATTTTTTCACGTACTCTCCTCTCAATCTACTCAATAGAAATGTAGAATATAGTAGGCTTTGCCTATCAAAAATGTAATATAAAAAGAATGTAAAATCTAATTGTAAAGTCAATCATTAAGCAAACCTTAATAAAAAAAATAATATCAATCCCACATTTGGGGGCTCAACTACGAAATTCTTGACTTTCAAATAAAAGATAATGATTCAAAAAATTTAAAGACTAAACGAAAACTTAAAGATTAACGGAAAAGTAATTCTCACCACGGAGTACAAAGTATTCACCACGGCCAAAAAAAAGAACAAGGAGTAAGACTACTTACAAATTAAAGTTACAACTTTAACTAAAAAATCATATTTTTTTATAAACGTTCATTTTTAGACACAAATTTGATTCGTCTACATCCAGATGTTTGAATGCACTTTGCGTTTAAAAATACCCTTTTGTGGGAATTTACCCTCTGAAGAAACTACCTGAAAACCATAACTCGTTAGAAACATTGCAAATGACCAAAATGACCAATCTTAATAATTCAATTGTCTTTCTTAACTGCATTTGTAAATTGAATCCATTTTATTACATCTATCGTAAATGACAAATAAAATACAGAATATTCTATAATCTTCTTGTATTAAAATGATAGTTTATTAGGATGCTATTAACTATTAAGACCAATCATAATACGAGTATTAAGATGAGTATTAACTATTAACATCTGTGTTAATACCAGTGTTTTTTTTAGATACATATCTATCTGAAAATTAGATGATAGATAAGATATAGATAAATCTACATCTACATCTAGATACATTTTAAAATAATATTCATAATCTGTATCTATATCTAGATGCTATATTATTTGAATGTATCTATCTATCTAAATATGAAAAAAAACAGATAAATTTGATATTGTTTGACTATTATTTTCAAATCTTGTGAGACTTATTTTTTTGTTAGAAAAATTGATATTCTTGAATTGATTAATTAAATTAATCTGAAATATAGATATCATCTAGATGATTCTTGTATCTAGATTTGATTTTTTAGATAAATATCTATATCTGAATCTAGATGGAATTATAAAAAATTGAAATATCTGTATCTATATCTAGATACAAAAATTGTATCTAAAAAAAACACTGGTTAATACTCATATTAAGATAACTATTAAGTATTAATATGCTGGAGGAGTTAATAGACGCCAATGGGATAGCGTTGGAATGGAAAATGTCAAAAATTTTTCCGTAAAAATTCTATAAGCGCCACCTAAAATTTAACCGAGATACTAGATTTTGTGCAGAAAATTTTCATTTCATGTAATTTAATGCATTCATCATAAAATGTTTGAGCTTTAGTGAAAAAGAAATTTTATTCGATAATAATTGAAATTTATTTACTTGAATAAATTAAAAAAAATAAAAAAACAAATTTATCCATATATTAAAACCACATAAATAATAAAATATTTGTTTGCACACATCTCCACGTTTTTTCCATACTCGTGGAGACGAGACATATTGAAATACGTAATTACGTATTGATTATGACAGCGATTGTTTGTGGTCGGTGTACATCGTGTACCAAATATTATATATTATTCCATGAATTCTTGTTGTTGTTTCGTTTATGTGATTTTATTTTTTTTGGAATTAATGATCAGCATATAACCGGTTTATTTTATGTATTCATCTCAAAAAATCATTGCCACAATATGATATGATGTCGAATATAATTTTGCTCGTGAAAACGTATTGAAATAAATACGTAATAAATGAATAATTTTTTTGAGGAATTTTTTTTTGATGGAAACCGATATTATTGTTCACAGCGAATAAAGAGTTACATTGGAACTCACTGACATTTGTAGACATTGTTTTTTTGACAGAGTTGTGCATACAACAAATTATTATTTCATCCACTCAATTCAATTGATATTGTCGTATTCAACAAGCACAACGATAATAAAATATATATTTTTTCGCATTGTGTGTTTGTGTGCTGCACTGTGTCTACGCAAATGAACAAAAGAAAAAAAATACATTGATTTTCGAGAAAATAGCAATAAACCTTTGGAATAAATCAACAATTTTTTTTTCATAAAGTGTTCATTTCAAGAGTGATGCATTAAGCCCATTAAGCATTACTAATAATTAAAACATAACCTCAAATAGATTTGTTTGTGCCGTTTGTGCATCAATTTTTTCAAATACAAACAAGAAAGTAGACAGAATTTTTTTTAATTCAGTTTCTTCAGTTTAAATCGACAGGTACATATTATTTTGAATATCAATTTGAAGACAAAAATAAATGATGGCAATACCTCGAAATACAGTTGAATGAAATATATTTTTATTCAAATGTTAAAAAGGATTAAAATGCATAGTTTTCTTTATGAAATGAATAACAAATTGAAAAATAAACATGGAAAGATCGAATTGTTTTGACATTTTTTGTTATACTTTTGTTGTGTATTTTCAAATGAATTCCCTGTTATTGGAGATTATTTTACGTCACCATAGAAGTATAGGTAGTAGAAACTGAAAATCTTCTGAGAATATCTACTTGAGATGACCAAAAGATTAGTTTAATGGTCGACTTGTGTCACGGATTTTTGCCAAACCAGATTTACCCAAAATCAATAATATTCTGTAAAACAAAATGTTTTATTTTATTCTTCAATCAATGTTTTATTTTCAATTTTTTTTATTTTTTATTTTCAATGTTTCATTTTATCAAATGTTTTATTTTATTCTTGTATCATTCTTCTTTCAGGTATTTTAAATCTATTTCGATTGTAAAAAAGAGACCATTTTGTTTATAATTCATTTAATAGGAACACCCGCACTCTCACGACCTCCCGAATTGTACGTGCAATTGGAATTAATTGAGAATATTTTTTTCGGTAGTTTTAAAGCGTATGCACTACGATATTGTGCAGCGAAAGAAACACATTTTGGTCTTGATAGCTCGGGAAGCAGTAATTTACCTGAACTCAGTGTCATTTTAATGCGCAAATTTATGATTCGGTAAAAGTTTCAAATTTCACGAGTTTTTTTTTGTAAATTTTTAATCCTCCAAACGAATTACGAATGAATTAGATTTTTTGGAAAATATTTAACGTTTTAACTTCATTAATTTAATTCCATTTCATGTAATCTACAAAAAAAAAAAAAAATCTAGGCGAACCAAAGAAAGTGTACAATTCGAATTGGGTGCAAAAACACGTGAAACAATTCTGTTAAAGTCAAACGAAGTTTAGAATGAACATGATTAAAGTATGCGTGAAACAATTGAAAATTGTAAAGAATTTTCGGCCGATGTTGAGAAATATCAAGGTGATAAACGTAAAGAATTATTGCTAAAACTATATGGTGAAACAGCTATACTCAAAGCAAAAGCAGTTTGGTAATTAGTATTGTTAGCATGAAATATATTTGTTAAAAGATCTGATTAAAAGATGAAAAAAAATGTCGATTATTATTTTTTTTTTTCCAAAAATTGTATTGATTTTAGTTCATACGTCAAGGATTTGGTAAAACAAAAGACAAAGTTCATCATTTTTGGTCATCACAAAGTAATGTTAGATGAAATATCACAATGCTTAACAACATGCAATGTGAATTTTATTCGAATCGATGGTTCAACAAAAAATGATTTACGTAGCACATACATTGATCGATTTCAAAAAAATAAATCTTGTCAAGTGGCCGTATTATCATTAAAAGGTAAAAAAAAATTTTAACAAAATTTTTAAAAATACAAATTTAGTTTTCAAATAATGTTTATTGATAAATTTTGTACTTCGATAGCATGTAATGCTGCAATAACATTGACCGCAGCAAATTTAGTGGTATTTGCGGAATTAGATTGAAATCCAAGTGTAAGTTCTCCCATATTAATTATCAATACTGTATTGGCAATACAATTTATGCATTATTTTGGAAATTTATCAAAATTCAGACATTGGCACAATGTGAATCACGTGTACATCGTATTGGACAAAAGGATACTGTGATTTGTCGTTATTTGCTAGCAAAGGGTACTATTGACGATTATATGTGGAATATGGTGAAAAAAAACAAGACGTTCTCAATAAAGCGGGCATTTTTTCAGAGGATTTATCTGATGCAACACATTCCACTACTTTTGTTTCGGTAATTTTAAATTTTCAACAGATTATTCCATTTAAATTATTCATATGTATTCCATCATTGAATATGATTATATTGATTCATTGTCATTCAGTTTAAAATATTTATCATTAATATTCAATTATTATTGATTGATTCTATGTATTAATTTTGCAGGAGAAATCCAGTCAAAACATTGAAAAATATTTTGAGCGTCAAGAGAAAACTGGCGTAAATAACAACAATAACTCCGGCGATAAACTGTCAAACCAGCACATGGAAAAGAAAACAGAGAACAATGATTATCAACAAATGCTTGATGATGATGAAGATATGCTGTTTGATTTAGATATTTAATAATGAGCATGCATTTAAAGTTAAAAAAGTTAATAATTTATGATAAAAAAAAAAAAACAAAATGTATTTAAAATTTATTTTTGGTAATTAAGGAACGAATTTTTCTTAAAAATAAACGGTTAAATCAAACTTGAGTCGAAAAATCTTTTTTCTTTTGTATAATTTTCAACTTTATTCTACTATAAAAACATGAAAAATATCATGTGTTGAACACAACAAGAAAAAAAAAAATACACACGACCTATTTATATTTAACCAATGACAATGAATCGCACTGTAAACACGAATAGTCAGCCATTTTGTAAATACGTATGTCATCTGCTTGTGGAGAGAATAGAAACGTATCGGAAATTTCAACAAAATATACGTAATACCAACAGATGGCGCTATTGTTTGTGCTCTTGATTTTCATTGTAAGGCACACTATCCCATTGATAGACGCCATTTGCAATTTTGAACAGATTGTATATAGATTTAAAGAACGAGGCACTGCTTTATACCATTAAAGCTCTTTCCTATGTTATGCTATAGAAGTGGAGACGCCATTCACTGTACTTCTATATAGTAAAACTTTAATGGTATAAAAGCACTGTCAAAATATGCCTCGTTCTTTTCGATTTGAAAAAAATTGTGGCATATCAGGATTTGGCCTAAATTCAAGACTTCCTCTATGGAACTTTTTATATATGGAATTTCATAAAGGAAGTTCTGGAATTCAGAACTCAAATATTTAGTCCCCGTGAAAAATCGATCAAAAGGTTTTGTCTTCTTTGAAATGCAGTTTTCATTTGGTATGCCACAATTGTTTTTTCCTATATACGATCTGTTCAAAATTGCAAATGGCGTCTATAAACTTCAACAAATTAATACTTAATAGTTATCTTAATATGAATAATAACATCGATGTTAATAGTTAATACTCGTATTATGATCAGACTTAATAATTAATATAGCATTCGTCAGTAGTAAGTATTAAGATATGTTAATACTTCTGTATTAATGGGACATCTGTAGAATATTCACACAAATAATCACAACCATAAGGGACATTTTGCATATCATAAAAGGACTAACGACCCACTAATTCTAATGATTGACTATTTACCATCCATCTTTACCTCTTCCATTTTTACCTGTTATTATATGAAAGCCAGTGCCCAATTCCTCAACGATCATTCGAAATATTCTTCAGCTTGAAACCATCGTTAAAAGTACAAATTCCAGTGAAAATAACAAAATACCAAGGGCAAAAAACATAGATTGAACATAGTGTTAAATTCAAAGTGATTTCCTGTTCCGAAAATATTCAAGTGTTTTTGTATTTTGTTTGTTCTCAAAACTTTTGTGTATTTTGTTTGTTCTCAAAATTCTAGTTCGCGAAAACAACGACCTAGTTGAAACATTATCATCTACACCATCTTTTATGGATTGCGATGACGACTACAAAATCAAAAGTTTATCATCGGAATTATAGTAGTAAAAGAAAAAAAAAAAAAAAAAAACAAAAAAAAGGGCACGAAAGCAAAGGGATTAAAAAAAATAAAAAAAAAAAAGAAAAGGGAAAAAAAAAAAAAAAAAAAACCAAAAAAAAAAGGGAAAAAACAAAGGGAGCGGAAAAAAGAAGAAAAATCAAAAAAAGGAATTTAAGGGAAGTAAGGTACGAACTCACAAAAAAAGATACTAAAAAAAAATAAATCCTACAAAAAAGGAGAATAAAAAAAAAAAAAAAGTGAGTGATTTCAGCTATGACTATGACTAATATCATCTGATCAACGAAGGACATAACACCAAAAATGTTTTTTTTTTTTTATCATGTAATAACTAATGGTCTTACATTGTTTAAAGAAAAAAAGAGTAATAATTTCGATAAATAAAAAAATAAAATATAAATAAAGAATGTCATTCAATGTAATGTTAAAAGAAAAGACGAAAAATTTGATTTGTTAATTTCAGACCGATGCGCGGTGTATGTTTTGTTGATTTGCAAAAAGCGTATGATTGTATACCAAGAGCCAATTTACGCTTCATTTTGAGCTGTCATGGAATTTCTCTACTTAAAATTTGTTGCACACGTCGAACACCAACGGGTAAATCACATTCTGTCAATAATTGAGGAGCGGAATTAAAGTTATTACTGTTTCTTATGTTAAACATGTATATATAAAATTGTCGGTTTATTTCTACTTACCATTATCATTACTTAACAATGTTAAGTTTCGTTCACATTTTGAATCATTTAAATTCACCGCACACGGAATTCAATCAAATCAAGCACCCCTTCAACATGTGAAGGAAACTTAACACTACTCTGTCAACTGAATCAAGAATTTTCATTGAAATTACAATTATTATAATATTTATACACAGCTGTGAATTAAAAATTACGTTAATTAATATATCAATTCATAATTATGAATAAACGATAAATTTTTTTGCCAATTCGGGGAGCAGATGAGCAATCACTCGATACATGTTTAACATACACGCATGAGCAAAATAAAACATATGTCATGAATATGTGACATGCGTGTAAATATACGGCATTCAATTTCAATAAAAAAATGGTGTTGATTTCAAAAACTCTTCGTTTTTCCGGGTAAAACGAAAATCGTCATAAAAACACCGAAAAATGACATAAAAAATTCCGAATATTGACATAAAAAACCCCAAAATTCGCATAAAATGTCCCGAAATTCAACATAAAATGTCCCGAAATTCAACATAAATATCACAAAACGAACCAAAGCAAACAAATCTCGAATCATTTGCAGTGAAGGCCAATGTAACCAATAAGACACACAATGAAAATGACCATGTTCGTCAATCTAATGGAACAAATAGTATCGGTACCCGAAAGAGTGACACAGAAAAACACAATCGAATTGAATTGACATCTGAAATAAACGTCACCAATCAGGTCAGAATGAAAATGAATCAATGCATTCCATGCAATGCCAATAAAAATAAAATACAAGTATGTTTGAAAACTTAACGTTTTGATTCGAATATTCATTATAGCAAATCAATTATTTAACTGGTTTTATATGCTATTTCAGGAGGAAACTGTCAAATCCGTCGAACCTCGTCGTTCGAAAAGAAATAAAAAGGAAACAATGACAAATGATGTATCAAACAATAAAGCCAAATGTAACAATGAAGAAAAGAAAATAAGACAAAGACAAAGAAAAGCAAAATTAAGTTTGAAAGAAAAAATTAACAATGAAATACCAATGAACGAATTTTTGACGAATGAAGTAGTCTTGGTTACAATACCAGGATATTGTCCATGGCCAGGAAAAATTTTGTACATGAGCCAACAAACAATTTTCGTCGAATTCTTTGGGACAGGACAGATGTAAGCAACGTTATTGTATCATTATTCTTTATATTGACATAAATTTAGGTATCGTAACAAATAAATAAATATTCACTGTAATGTAAATCATCGTCTATTCATTTTTTTACAGAAATCCAGTTCGATCTGGAGCTATCACACGTTTTGATGTTACTAAAGCAATACCATTGCTTAGTAGAAAAGGTTATTCTAAAGCCATTCGTGAACTGGAGATGGTGCTCCAAACACCAGAAACAGTTTCTTTATTCCAATGACTTGTTATTTCTTCCAGTGATACAACTATTTTATTGATTGTTTGTTTTTATTTATTCATTGTTCAATTTAATTACAGTAATAACATCACACAACAAAAAAACTGTTCAATTTGATTTAATAAAAATATCTTTAATTCTGTTTTTCTTTAATATACTTTTTCATTGATAATTACCGCAATAAAAATGTATGCCATGTGCAATCATTTCCTCTTTGCTAATTTTTTTCATGGGCAATTTCGGAATTTTACCCAATGAAATTAAATTATGAATAGATTCAATAATGCGATTCTCGTCCTCTGTACGCATGAACGGAATTGTATGAAGCAAATGTGTTATGCTGCCATTCCCATTTTTAAACTCTCGAATTAAATCTAAGTCCTCTCTTTCTGAACCTTGATATACACGTCTTGCATTGTCAATGTCATTGTTATTTATTGGTTTTTTAGTAGTGTTCCCATTGCGCGGCAATTGTTGTTTTCGTAAAGAGAATATCATTTCCTTCATCATATAACTTTTTTTTTCTCAGAGTTTGACAAAATTGAATAAGCATTGTGGATTATATTGAATTTTGCTGAAGCTTCTTCTTTATTTTCTACAGCTACTCGATCTGGGTGGTATTTTAACGCCAAAGCGTAAAATTTCTTTTTCACTGTAATAGTGAAACAATAAAAAACAATGGATAACCAATGAATATTAAAATATCTTGTAAAATTGAAGTCGTATGTTAATAGTCAACAATGAAAGAAGTGAATTGGTTTTTACCATCATGGATTTGAGCATCTCGCTCAAGTTCCAAGATTTCATAGAGATCTCTCGTCCCGAAGAGTTTATGTGCAGTCATTGTTACGCCAATGCCGTGGTAGTTATTTAAATACCTTTTATCTGATGAGAATTATTGCTTAAATGCAATGCTAGATGTTTTGATTCAATTCACACAATGAACAGATATTTTGCGATATGCACAATATGCGTGATATTTCAATAACGCACATCAACGCATTACCATATACAAAATCATGAATTGTTATCTAGTTAGTTTTTTTCACATTTTATGAGAAATGTTCATTTTCATATTCTCACTTTGTAACGTCATATTGAAAAAAACTGTAAATTTTTTATTGGAGTGAATAATTTTTCAATTTATCTAAATCTAAAATTGTGACTAATAACAATGACCACTGTAAGAATAACAAGAAGTCAGGTAATAAATCAGTTGAATAATTTTAGAAAAAAAATGATTTTTTTACTATTAAAAAATTTTGTTGAACAAATAAATATAGTGCAACAAATGAATTGATTTTTTTTTCAAGCAATTAAAAAGAGGTTTTGGCGAGATAGATGATTTCTAGGGGCTTATGACTACTCGAAACACTTGCGACTTCTTATGATAGACTCGCACTTTTAATACGCTTGTTTGTTTTTACTTATTGCACTCGCGAGGACTCGCTTCCCTTTCATTTGAAATGTATTGCAAGAACCAATGGGATAGTGTGCCTTACAATGAAAATCAAGAGCACAAACAATAGCGCCATCTGTTGGTATTACGTATATTTTGTTGAAATTTCCGATACGTTTCTATTCTCTCCACAAGCAGATGACATACGTATTTACAAAATGGCTGACTATTCGTGTTTACAGTGCGATTCATTGTCGTTATATTTTATTATTTATGTGGTTTTAATATATGGATAAATTTGTTTTTTTATTTTTTTTTTAATTTATTCAAGTAAATAAATTTCAATTATTATCGAATAAATTTTCTTTTTCACTAAAGCTCAAACATTTTATGATGAATGCATTAAATTACATGAAATAAAAATTTTCTGCACAAAATCTAGTATCTCGGTTAAATTTTAGGTGGCGCTTATAGAATTTTTACGGAAAAATTTTTGACATTTTCCATTCCAACGCTAATTCTGTGTCAAAACTACATCCAATCAATATTTTTACTATATCATCTGGAATTTTTTCATTTAAAACTTTCTCTAAAGCTTGAAAAATATTTTGATTCGCCTAAAAATATTCAAAATATTATATATTTCGTCAAATGTGATATCAATTAATTGCATTACCATTTGGTGTGATAAATTTATCTTGTTTTTTGGTTACAACGATTATTAAAAATATTGTCAATCAAAAAATGACATATTTCGAACGGATACTCGCTCATACTCGTGTGTTATGTACGAAAAACATACAGAGACTTGAATTGATTCGAATTTTTGTATGAAACCCTTGCAAAAACTCGCGAGTTTGGAAGATTTATATGGAAAAACTCGTACATACTTGCATTAAACTTACAGCTCTTACGAGTCGTAAGCCCCTAGGATGATTTGCACAATGAAAAACTCCAACCTAAAAAACGAAAGAAAAACAATTTAGATTCTTTGATTGAGATGAGAGAATCCGATGAAGCAAAATCCAATGACAGTGTCGAAAACAAAAAAAACCGAAAGGATCACAATAACAATGAAAAAGAATTGGAAAAATCTCCGAAGCATATCGTAAGATTATAGCATTTTCAGTGATGTTTTTTTACAATGAAATTTGAGTTTTTTTATTTTATACATTGAATATAAGCAAAATCATGAAAGCGTATCACAAAGATTTTTTTATTTTCAGAGTGATCATCCAGAAATAGATATTGACATTGAATTTGATAATAATAATCCCAGAAAACAAAGAAATAATACACGTAAAAAAACAATCAAAACCAATGAGATTAACAATCAGAAAATTCTAAAGCGAAAAGGGAATGTGGAAAAAACATCCAATAAAGATATTTTAACTCAAACAATTGTAAGATATTAAACAATTCGAATCATTTAACGATGAAATGTTAAAATTTTTCGATGAATTTTTTGCTTTTTAGAATGACAATGAAGAAAGCTTGAATGTTGCTAGACAAGTTCATGAAATTAATGATGAAAATAATGAAAAAATTAACAATGAATTTATTGAAGTATTACCTGAGATATCATTTGAAACCAATGACAACGATGTTTTGTTACTCCCGAGCAGAGGTGTTGAGAATATTGTCAACATGTGTTCCAGTGAACAAAAGAAGAGGGCCAAATTTTGTTGGGTAAAAGAAAGAGTTACCAAAGATTTGGACAACGCAGTCGATAGTATCATTGAAGAAGGGTTCACAATGTATGATGACCATGATCTTAAATGTGGCCAAAAATTTTATTTTCGATGTGCAAAAATACCAAAATCCCGTAAAACTTGGTGCGATAGAAGATACATAGTTTATCTGCCAGCTAAAAATGACGATGTTGAAATATTGAGTAATGGTCTTTTGCATACACATAATGAATTATTAAAAGGTGAAAAAAGGCCAGTAAGCAATGAAATGACAACAATTATTCATGAATTTTATAAACATGGTTCGACGAAACCATCTTCTGTACATAGGATGATTGTGAAAAATTAATTTATTTGAAGATGACCGAAGATGTCCACGTCAGCTGGAATATATCCATAAAAAATACATTGCAAAGCATGTGAACACAATGATTAAAGTTGGAGATTTAATGCAATGGTGTCTGGAAAATTCTGATTTGCCAAAAGATCACAATGAAGCATTCATCTTGGCTCATGAATCATGTACTGTTCACCAAAATATGAGTTTTCGGTTCACAATGACAACACCTTTTTTACTTAAACAGTTGGCAAAAAGAACCACCATTTGCATTGATGCCACATATAAGTTGAACTGGATGGGATTCCCGCTCATCATAATGGGAACAGTTGATAGAGCTAAGAAGTTCCACCCAATGATATATGGTTGTTCATCACATGAACGCAGTGAGGATTATGCTTTCGTCTTTCAGTCAGTCAAAGATGGAATTAGAAAGCATTTGAAAGAACACACAAAAAAAAAATAGACAAACACACTTACAGAAGCTATATAAAAATCGTTGCGTAGCGATTTCCGTATAATTTCTTGCGGCATTATATAGAATGTGTACAATGAGCGACAATATCATTCATTCTCTCTCACACAACAGTGAACAGTTGCAACACACAAGCAGTTAAGATGACAAATGGTTCCAAATCAATCGCATATCAATATGTATTGGTCATTTGGAGTAGTAGTGCAATGCGATTGATGAATGTTGTGTGAGAGAGAATGAGCGATATTGTCGCATTTATTGTGTACAATACACATTCTATATAATTCCGCCAAAAATTATACAGAAATCGCTTCGTAACTATTTTTATATAGCTTCTGTATTAGTGTTTGTATATTTTTCCTCTGTGTGAAATATTCAAACCAATGACATTAATTGCAGATGGCGCTGATGCCATACGAAATGGATTTTATAGCGTGTTTCCCAATGCTAAGCTTGACATCATGTGTTTTGCACATGTGCTGCGCAATATACGAAAGCGGCCTTTTAGTTGTAAGAACAACAAATCCTTAATAATCGATGACATTAAGAAAATGCAATTGGCACCTAATAGACAAATTTTCGAGTATATGACCGAGCTCTTTTGCAAAAAATGGAACTCATTGGTGAGAATTTCAGAGGAATGTTTAATTGAAAGTCTGTAAATAAAAATGATAATTCCAACACAAGTTTAGATTTTAATTTATATTGTTCTTAATGTTTATTGAATTATATTTGCTATTGATGTTAACCGTTTGGCGGAAAGAACAGAACTGAACAGAACGCCATAATGTCTGTGTGACGTTTACAATGATGATTGCTATGAGTGTCAAATTGAGTGCGTTTACATTATATATATGTTGCGAATAAATTATTCAAATTAACAATTGGAAACCAACTTTGTGGCATATTTTAAACAATAATGGCTTGGTAATCATTCAAATTGGTTCGAAGGCGCTGCCGACTACACACCTTCGACAAACAATGCTCTTGAAAGTCACAATGCAGTTATAAAAAAAAAGATCACATTTCGGAAACGTCTGCCGTTGAATCAATTTTTGATCACAATGAAAGGAATGACAGACGACATTTCGAACCAGCTATACAATGAACAACGGTGCATTGCCGAAGAGCCTACAATAAACAATGAAACGTGGAGGAAAGCTGCAACGATGCATATGGAAAACTTTAAATCATTCAAAGCCAAAAACAATGACAATGAAAAACAAACATATGTTATTCCTTCTGCTAAATGTGAACCGAAAGACGCCAATGAAAAATATTACCGCTGTCTAGTCAAACGTCATTGGGGTTCATTTGATGAATTTATAAATTTTGGTTTCCAACTATTTTGAATCATTCATCTATCAATGACTGACTGGAAAATTTCATCTAGCTGTACGTGTCCTTATTTTTTTAAACAGCACATGTGCAAGCATATAATAGCTCTAGTAGTAAAAGAAAATAAAGTGGAATTCCCGCAGTTGGCAAATCCTGTACTGTTAGAAAAAAGAAAAGCTGGACGAATTCCGAATGCTGCTCCAGCCCTTGTGCATCAAAATGAAGAAAGCAATAAAAATAAAAAGTCTAAACAACAAAAAAATTAATAAATATTAAAAATCCAAAATAGCATAAATATGCATAGTTAGAAAAACAATGACAAGAAATGTTTGATATCTCTTGATGACAATTGCAGTTTCTGTGAAAACAAAAGAATTTCTATTACCATTTGATTAAAAAATTATTCTTTTCATAAATTGTTGCATTTTTCATAATTTCTTGTGAGTGAAAAATTCATTGTTTGCAAATGACAAGTTATCAACATTTCGTCTTTTGTTCTTTTCACTCTAAAATCAAATCTTTCCACTCTCAAAATGTAAAAAAAAATTACTTGACGACATTCACAAACTGATTTAAAAGGAAATTCATCTAATTTATTGTACTTTTTCGAAAAAATTGATTGTTTAAAATGAAAAAAATAATGATAAAAAATCAAGTAAAATATCATATTTTAAATATGCTAAAATTGAAATTGTGCCATCAAATATACATCGTATACTTATGCTGCAGTACATTCATCGATCGTTATTGTACTCACGGCAGTGCATACTATGGAATTTTATGTAAATATTCTGGATTTTTATGTCGTTTTTCGGAAATGTTTATGTCGAATTTCGGGACATTTTATGCGAATTTTGGGGTTTTTTATGTCAATATTTGGGTATTTTATGGCGATTTTCGGAATCATTTATGTCATTTTTTGGGGTTTTTATGTTGTTTTTATGGATTTTTATGACACTTTTTGGGCCACCCCGTTTTTCCAATTCATAATATTTGTTTCTTTATTTTTCAGTCGAAATCCGTAGAAACGAATGAAAGGCCAATGAGAAAGAACGGCTTCGAATTGAATTGCAACTTGCAAAAGCGGAGAAGGAAATGAATGAATTGGTCAAATAATTAAAAGATTTAGATGAGGAGATGGCTACATCAGAAAGCCCCTTTTCAATTGTAACTCAATATCGTTATTATCTCATAATTGAGGTTATGTAATTGAAATTAAAAGAATAAATCAACAATGAAAAACGAATTCTTTTATTTAATGCAGCAATTTTCAAAGATCATTCCATCGAGTAATTAATTGCGCAATGCGAGTTCAAGTGAATGCAAAAATGCTTGTTGCCATTGTCGACCGTTACTCAAAATGTCAGTTTATGGCGTCGAAAAAACACAACGGTAAATGCAAACCCAAAACCATTGGAATTCACAATCGGTGACCAAAAAGTAATATTTGGTCTAATTTGGTAACCACTCGCCGATGAATTCACCTTAAGAGAGTGTCAAATCTCTTATTAAGGGGTCTTAACCAAAAGAAAAATTCGGTCGACAATAGGAAAATTCTATGATCCAAATGGTTGTATTGGTCCTGTCATAATAAAGGGACAAATTCTCATACAATCAATAAATCATAAATTAATAATAGACTGGGATGAAGAAGTGCCGGCAAACCTTAAAGAACAATGGGAAGACTTTCTCAGCGCTATAATAAATTTACACTTAATCCAAATTCCTCGATGGGTGGGAACCAAAAGTGGCCAGCAAACAGAAATACATGGTTTCTGCGATGCCAGTGAAGGAGCATATACCGCAGCAATATACCCACGAACAATCACAGAAAATGGAGAGATTCACGTACACATACTGCAGGCGAAAACAAAGGTAGCAACAATCAAAAAGGTAACAATTCCACGATTGGAGTTATGCGGTGCACATCTTCTTATCAAAACAATTAAAAGAATGGTGGAAGTCATCCAGCTTGTAATTAGCAACATTTACCTATGGACCGACTCCCAAATCACATTACACTGGGGCACCTAAATGTCCACCTAATAAATTTTTGTGGTATAAGTCCAGAATTTGTTCTATATCTTCTCTCTCTTTCAACTCTACTATTCTGTTAAGAAAAAAGACTGTATATATATTTTCTGATGCGAAAATTTCTTGGAATAGGTTTTTAAAGAAGATGTAATGTCTGATACTGTCATAATCTATATTTATTGCAATATTTTCTGCATGTCTTTCTTGGCAAATTGTTAGTATGTCTTTTATGCATTTTTCTGTTAACGCTGAATTATGTCTGTTTGCGAATTGGTTTGATATCATGCGTGTATAATGGTGTGAATTGATTTTATTGAATTCATTTTTAAAATTGGTTATACCGAACTTATTCATTATTTTTTCCTTAAGTACGTTATTTTCTGTTGGTATTAGATGAAAAATCAGATCGAAGTTTCGTTGTCTGAGTATAGTACCATCTCTTTCTTCAATTGTGTATTTTATATTTTTGTTATCTAGTTCTTTTTGTTTACTTCGTGTGAGCATTAGTATATTTTTTCTATCTTCAATATCTATTAGTTCTTCTATAGATAATGGTTCAATTCTTGATAATGCATCAGCTACTGAATTCATAGGACCTGGGCGATATAATATCTTGAAATTATAATCCATAAGTTCGAGTTTTTGTCTGAAGAGTCTTGATCCGCAATCTTTCATGTTGAATAAATAGCAAAGTGCTCTATGGTCCGTGATTAATACAAAGAATCGTCCATAAATGTACACTCTGAATGCTTTGATTGCTTCGACTATCGCTAGTAATTCCTTTTGTATTGTAGAATATCGTTTTTGTGCATCATTTAAAGTTCTACTGAAAAAATAAATTGGTCTGTCGTTTGGTAATTCTCCCTGTGATAGCATTGCTCCAATTGCTACATTGGAGGCATCGGTTGTTACATAAAACAGCTCTTCAAAATTTGGAAACGCTAAAACTACTTCATCGGTTAAAGCTTTTTTAAGATCTTCAAATGATTTTTGCTGTTGTTCAGCCCAAATAAATGGTTGTTCCTTTTTAAGAAGCGATGTTAATGGTTTTGAGATTTTTGAGAAATTTTTCACGTATCTTCGGAAGTATGAGCATAGTCCCAAAAAGGACTGTATCTTCTTCACTGTATTAGGTCTTGGATAATTTTTTATAACTTCTATTTTCTTAGGGTTTGCTTTTATTCCATCTTTGGAAATTATGTGTCCTAAATATTCAAATTTCTTGGCGTAAAATACACATTTTGAGATCTTGAGTTGCAAGTTATGTCTCTTCAATTGTTCCATTACTTTAAATAAAATTTCATCATGTTTCTCTTTAGTGTCTGCATAAATTATTACATCGTCCATATAGACGTAAACTCCTTTGTTAATAAGGTCTACTAAAATTGTATTTATTGCTCTTTGCCAAGTTAGTGGTGCACTTGCCAATCCAAATGGCATTCGTACCCATCTATATTGAAAATTTCCAGCTGTAAAAGCAGTATAGTCCCTAGATCTTTCGTCCACTATAATTTGGTGGAATGCGTTTTTAATATCCAGTGTTGTGAAGTAAGAACTTCCGCTCAGACCATTTATGATATCATCAATTAAAGGAATTGGAAAATTTTGTATTTCCGAGATTTCGTTTATTTTTCTATAATCAATAACGAATCTGTAGTCGTTCTTGTCTCCAGAATCGTCTTTCTTTCCTACGAGGATTGCTGGTGAGTTATAGTTAGATTGACATTTTTCTATAATTCCCTGTCTTTCAAAATCTGTTACGATATCTTCCATTATTTTTCTATGAGTTTGTGGTATTCTGTATTGTCTTAAATTGACTACTTTTGTATTTGGAATTATTTTTATTTTATGTCGAATTACGTCTGTTGATCTTAATTTGTCCCCTTCTAGATAGAATTGATATGGAAATTTTCTGCATATTTCCTCTATAGTTTTTCTTTCGTTTCCAGAAAATTTGTCAATATTTAGTTTATTTAAAATGATTTCAGTGCGTGTTGCATTGTTGTTACTATTTATTGTAAATGATTGTGTGTTGTGTACCATGTTTGAATTAACTTTCAAATTATTCCTTTTTTCGAATTCTTGTTTATAAAAAATTGCAGCTTCATGATATTTGTATTCGTTATTTATTTTTGTTTCTTCATTGATATTTAGGCCCAGTAATATTTCATTATGATTTTCATATTCAATTTCATTATTCTTTTCGTTTTCATTTTCAATATGTTCGTTCTCTGATTCATTATTTCCATTTGTGATTTCATTATTATATTCATTTTCAAATTCATTTTCAAAATTAAATTGTTGCAGAAATTCATTTTCTTCTTGTTTATTTCGATTCATATAATTATCAGGGTATTTCTTCTGATGTAGATTAAATTCAATATTCATTTTATTCATGTCAATTATTACTTTATATGACGATAAAAAATCAAATCCAATATAACCGTCACTCGGGCCTGCATGTTTTCTATCGACTAAGTGTAAGGCTGTTTCTAAAGATCGATTGCCAGTCGAAAAGGTTCCAAATACCATACCCTTAGTCTTAATTGAAACATCTTTACCCGTGACTCCGTATAAGTTTACTATATAATTCATAATGTGTGTATCTTTGGAGATTACATCATCCGCTAAAAGCGTGATTGATGCTCCCGTATCTATCAAAAATTTTAATGGCCTTTCACATAAATTCGACTTCAGTAATATATATGCTGCTCCGTTTTCGGTAAAAATTTTGTGTTCAATTTTGTCACAACTTGTTTCATTTTTTATTTGTGTTTTGTCTTGAAAGTCTTTCAATACATTTAATATTTTTTCATTATTTTCTGAAGTTCGAAAGTGTACAATCATATTTGGGGTAATGGATGAGGATTGTTGGCCGTTCAACCTCATCCTCTCTAGTTTTCCGACTCACTTGATCGGGTATTAGAATCTAGTTCAAACTGATTTATTGGATTTGATTGAAAATAAGAAAAAAGTATTGAAAGATTTAAGAAAAACAAAATAAAAAATGAAAAAGTTGTGAAAAATTGAACAAAAATTTTCCGAAAACGGAGCAGCATATATATTACTGAAGTCGAATTTATGTGAAAGGCCATTAAAATTTTTGATAGATACGGGAGCATCAATCACGCTTTTAGCGGATGATGTAATCTCCAAAGATACACACATTATGAATTATATAGTAAACTTATACGGAGTCACGGGTAAAGATGTTTCAATTAAGACTAAGGGTATGGTATTTGGAACCTTTTCGACTGGCAATCGATCTTTAGAAACAGCCTTACACTTAGTCGATAGAAAACATGCAGGCCCGAGTGACGGTTATATTGGATTTGATTTTTTATCGTCATATAAAGTAATAATTGACATGAATAAAATGAATATTGAATTTAATCTACATCAGAAGAATTACCCTGATAATTATATGAATCGAAATAAACAAGAAGAAAATGAATTTCTGCAACAATTTAATTTTGAAAATGAATTTGAAAATGAATATAATAATGAAATCACAAATGGAAATAATGAATCAGAGAACGAACATATTGAAAATGAAAACGAAAAGAATAATGAAATTGAATATGAAAATCATAATGAAATATTACTGGGCCTAAATATCAATGAAGAAACAAAAATAAATAACGAATACAAATATCATGAAGCTGCAATTTTTTATAAACAAGAATTCGAAAAAAGGAATAATTTGAAAGTTAATTCAAACATGGTACACAACACACAATCATTTACAATAAATAGTAACAACAATGCAACACGCACTGAAATCATTTTAAATAAACTAAATATTGACAAATTTTCTGGAAACGAAAGAAAAACTATAGAGGAAATATGCAGAAAATTTCCATATCAATTCTATCTAGAAGGGGACAAATTAAGATCAACAGACGTAATTCGACATAAAATAAAAATAATTCCAAATACAAAAGTAGTCAATTTAAGACAATACAGAATACCACAAACTCATAGAAAAATAATGGAAGATATCGTAACAGATTTTGAAAGACAGGGAATTATAGAAAAATGTCAATCTAACTATAACTCACCAGCAATCCTCGTAGGAAAGAAAGACGATTCTGGAGACAAGAACGACTACAGATTCGTTATTGATTATAGAAAAATAAACGAAATCTCGGAAATACAAAATTTTCCAATTCCTTTAATTGATGATATCATAAATGGTCTGAGCGGAAGTTCTTACTTCACAACACTGGATATTAAAAACGCATTCCACCAAATTATAGTGGACGAAAGATCTAGGGACTATACTGCTTTTACAGCTGGAAATTTTCAATATAGATGGGTACGAATGCCATTTGGATTGGCAAGTGCACCACTAACTTGGCAAAGAGCAATAAATACAATTTTAGTAGACCTTATTAACAAAGGAGTTTACGTCTATATGGACGATGTAATAATTTATGCAGACACTAAAGAGAAACATGATGAAATTTTATTTAAAGTAATGGAACAATTGAAGAGACATAACTTGCAACTCAAGATCTCAAAATGTGTATTTTATGCCAAGAAATTTGAATATTTAGGACACATAATTTCCAAAGATGGAATAAAAGCAAACCCTAAGAAAATAGAAGTTATAAAAAATTATCCAAGACCTAATACAGTGAAGAAGATACAGTCCTTTTTGGGACTATGCTCATACTTCCGAAGATACGTGAAAAATTTCTCAAAAATTTCAAAACCATTAACATCGCTTCTTAAAAAGGAACAACCATTTATTTGGGCTGAACAACAGCAAAAATCATTTGAAGATCTTAAAAAAGCTTTAACCGATGAAGTAGTTTTAGCGTTTCCAAATTTTGAAGAGCTGTTTTATGTAACAACCGATGCCTCCAATGTAGCAATTGGAGCAATGCTATCACAGGGAGAATTACCAAACGACAGACCAATTTATTTTTTCAGTAGAACTTTAAATGATGCACAAAAACGATATTCTACAATACAAAAGGAATTACTAGCGATAGTCGAAGCAATCAAAGCATTCAGAGTGTACATTTATGGACGATTCTTTGTATTAATCACGGACCATAGAGCACTTTGCTATTTATTCAACATGAAAGATTGCGGATCAAGACTCTTCAGACAAAAACTCGAACTTATGGATTATAATTTCAAGATATTATATCGCCCAGGTCCTATGAATTCAGTAGCTGATGCATTATCAAGAATTGAACCATTATCTATAGAAGAACTAATAGATATTGAAGATAGAAAAAATATACTAATGCTCACACGAAGTAAACAAAAAGAACTAGATAACAAAAATATAAAATACACAATTGAAGAAAGAGATGGTACTATACTCAGACAACGAAACTTCGATCTGATTTTTCATCTAATACCAACAGAAAATAACGTACTTAAGGAAAAAATAATGAATAAGTTCGGTATAAGCAATTTTAAAAATGAATTCAATAAAATCAATTCACACCATTATACACGCATGATATCAAACCAATTCGCAAACAGACATAATTCAGCGTTAACAGAAAAATGCATAAAAGACATACTAACAATTTGCCAAGAAAGACATGCAGAAAATATTGCAATAAATATAGATTATGACAGTATCAGACATTACATCTTCTTTAAAAACCTATTCCAAGAAATTTTCGCATCAGAAAATATATATACAGTCTTTTTTCTTAACAGAATAGTAGAGTTGAAAGAGAGAGAAGATATAGAACAAATTCTGGACTTATACCACAAAAATTTAT